>SJXQ01011913.1:257347-290628 GCA_006408695.1 Aepyceros melampus
ACTTTCTGCCATAAGGGTGGTGTCATCTGCATATCTGAGGTTATTGATATTTCTCCTGGCAATCTTGATTCCAGCTTGTGTTTCTTCCAGCCCAGCATTTCTCATGATGTACTCTGCATATGTTAAATAAGTAGAGTGACAATATACAGCCTTGACGTACTCCTTTTCCTATTTGGAACCAGTCTGTTGTTCCATGTCCAGTTCTAACTGTTGCTTCTTGACCTGGATACAGATTTCTCAAGAGGCAGGTCAGGTGGTCTGGTATTCCCATCTCTTTCAGAATTTTCCACAGTTTATTGTGATCCACACAGTCAAGGGCTTTGACATAGACAATAAAGCAGAAATAGATGTTTTTCTGGAACTCTCTTGCTTTTTCCATGATCCAGTGGATGCAAAAGTTTTTTTCTTCCCTTTTTCCTCCTTCTTTGCTTCCTTGCTTCCTTTCTTCTTCTAATTTTTCTTTCTCTTTTTCTATTCTCTCTACATTTCTTTCTTTCTTCTGTTTGAGTCGATGAAAATGAATACTTCTTAAGTTTGATTTATAGAGAGGGCTTGCATTTAATATTAAAAATCAAAATCTTTGATGATCACATTAGAGCTTTCATGCCATTTTACATCTGACACTGCAAAAATAATAACATATTGTCCAGATTTAGGGAAACAGGTCTATGAAGAGTAGACCAGGAGAGAAAAGAGTCTGGAGGTTTTCTCATAAACTAGACCAGTGAGGAGGCTTGAAAGAGAAGAAACTGAGGGAACTCTAGAAAGACTTAGGAGGCCTCAGTGCATAGGTTTTGAGATGCGCTGTTTTCACCATGTATAATATTACTTTCATTATCTTCCACTTGTTGAAATTCTAATTCTCCAAAACCCAAATGTATAATCACCTACTGTGAGAAGTTCTAGATATTCTTGACTGTGTGGATAACAACAAACTGTGGAAAACTCTTAAAAGACATAGGAGTACCAGACCACCTTACCTATCTCCTGAGAAATCTGAATGTGAGTCAAGAAGCAACAGTTAGAATTGGACTAGAACAACTGACTGGTTCCAAATTGGGAAAGGACTACAACAAGGCTGTATATTGTCACCTTGCTTATTTAACTTATATACAGAATACATCATGTGAAATGCTGGCCTGAATGACTCACAAGCTGGAATCAAGATTGTCGGGAGAAATACCAATAACTTCAGATATGCAGACGATGCCACTCTGATGGCAGAAAGTGGAGAGGAACTACAAAATCTCTTCATGAAGGTGAAAGAAGAGAGTGAAAAAGCTGACTCAAAACTCAACATTCAAAAAACTAAGATCATGGCATCTGGTCCCACACTTTATGGTAAATAGAGGGGCAAAAGTGGAAGTAGTCACCAACTTTGTTTTCTTGGGCTCCAGAATCACTGTGGATGGTGATTTTGCAGCCATGAAATTAAAAGATGCTTGCTTCTTAGAAGGAAAGCTGTGACAAACCTAGACATGAACTTCCCTGTAGTTCATACAGTAAAGAATCTGCTTGCAATTCAGGAGACCCAGGTTCGATCTCTGGGTCGGGAAGATTCTCTGGAGAAGGGAATGACAACCCAACTCCAGTATTCTTGCCTGGAGAATCCGATGGACAGAGGAGCCTGGTGGGCTACAGTTCATGGGTTTGCAAAGAACTGGACACGACTGAGTGACTAAGCACATACACAGAGAGCATATTAAAAAGCAGAGACATCACTTTGCCAACAAAGGTCCATATAGTCCAGACTATGATTTTTCCAGTAGTCATGTATGGATGTGAGAGTTGGACCATAAAGAAGGCTGAGCACTGAACTGATGCTTTCGAATTGTGGTCCTAGAGAAGACTCTTGAGAGTTCCTTAGACTGCAAGGGGATCAAACTAGTCAAGCCTAAAGGAGATCAACCCTGAATATTCAGAATGGACTGTTGCTGAAGTTGAAGCTCCAATACTTTGGCCACCTAACGTGAAGAGCCCACTCATTGGAAAAAAATCCTGATGCTGGGAAAGATTGAAGGCAAAAAGAGAAGGGTTGGCAGAGGATAAAATGCTTAGATGGCATTACTTACTCAGTGAACAGGAATTTGAGCAAACTCTGGGAGACAGTGGAGGACAGAGGAGCCTGGTGTGCTACAGTCCATGGGGTTGCAAAGAATCATATAGGACTTAGCGACTGAACAAACAACTCTGAAGCTTCGTAGCACTTGCTGCTCACTTTATTGTAATACTAGTGATAGTCCAACTTATCTAGATCTCGTTAACCAGGGCCTTGAATTCCATACTAAGAGGCTTAAAGTGGGCCACTAGGTTTCAAGGCAAACTAATAAGGTATTTCTGGTGAAAAAAAGAAGCGGGTGCAGAAACTATTCTCCTCTAGCATACTGCTATGTGTCAGGTATCATACATGGCTACCCTAGTTTAAAAAAGTGGAAGCAGGTTACTCTCCAAAACTTGCTCACTAAGCAGCCTCCACATCCTCACCACCTTCTCTACCCTCTATAATGCTATATCGAAATAGTACTTTGAAGATTCAGCAATGACCTGCTTACTTTCCATGTCTAGGGATTTGTCCCCACTGACCTCATTCTCACAATTTAAGTCCATGATCTTTCAGAAACAATTTCTTCTTACAACTCACTAACAGATCGAGGTTTTTGTGTTTTTTTTTTTCTGTTTATATATATATATATATATGTAATCCCCTCCCCAAAGAAGTTTAATACGAAGCTTAATTGGTTAAGGGGGGCTATGGGTGGAGTCCTCAAGAAATTCTGAAAGGTAATTTTGAGCGTTTCAGACTTGAAAGGGCGGGTGACAATGCTTCTAAAGTGAAGGGTCAAAGTCTGTAGACTTTTTTTTAAAAGCTCTCCAGGGCTGGGAGATAACTTTCTGTTGTTAGTTTATGAAGGAAATCAACAAAGGAAGAGGGGCTCAGGTCTTTTTTTACATAAGAGCCCAAGCGAGATACTGGGAGAGCCAGGTGCGGTTAACCCTGGGCGGTTAACCTCAGCACATCCCTGGCTCACAAGTTACTTCGCCCAGGGGCGGGGCGCGCCAGGCGGCTACGCGCGAGGGCAGCGGAGGGGGCGTGTCCGGCGGGCGCGCGCGGGCGGTGAGGGGGCGTGTCCCGGGAGTGGCGGCGGCGGCGCGGGTCGGGTGCGCGGCGCAGCCTCCTGTGTTGGAATGTGCGGCTCCCGCGAGCTCGGGGCGCAGGAGCAGAGTAAACGCCGCCGAGGCCTGGAGCCCCAGAGCCCGCTGTGGGTGGCGGCGGCGGCCCGGACCGCAGGGCGAGAGCCAGCGGCCTGAACACTCTCTGCAGCCCCACTGGGTCTTCGCGGGCCTCGACGGGCCCAGCGTCCAACTTTTCCACCGTCTCCCTCCCCTCCCCCGAAACTCCTGCAACAAAGAAAAGTAGTCCGTGAAGGAGCGGCGACGCGGGTCGTCGCCCCTCCTCGCCCAGGAAGGCCGGTAAGCGCGGCGCGGTCTGAGACACGGTCGGGTGGGGGCGGCGGGCCGGCCGGGCGGCGGTGGCCGCGAGAAGGGGAGGGCGCGGAAGGACGCGGAGCGAGGCGCTGTCCAGGGCTGATTTGCAGATACTGTGGCTCTGGCGGCGGCGACCGCCGCGTCGGGCGGGGGCGGGCGGCCGGGCGGGATCGGGTTACATCGTCGCCGCCGGGGGGCTGGGCCGGGGGCGTCGGTGAGGGGCGGCGCGGCGCCAGGACCCCCTCCCCAGTCGAGGCCGGGCCGCCGCGTCCGCACGGGCGCAGGCTCCGGGCATGTCTCGTCCTGAGGCCAGGAGCGGAGCTGCTTGGGGCCCTAGTCCTGAAACTAACTTCCTCTCGTGCTCCTCCTGCTCCAGGTCCCGCCGCAGCCCCTCGCCTGCCGGCGGCCCTCGCGTCTTCCTCCCTCCCCGGCCTCTCCCTTTCGCCGGAAGGCGCCGTTGAGTGCGGCCGGGCGGGTTGAGTCAGCCCGGGACCCGGGCGGTTCCGCCAATGGGGCTGGACAGCGATTTCTGCGCTCGGGCCGCCAGGCCGCCCAGGCCCTGCGTGCGGGGTCGTCTGGCCGCCAGGGTCGGCGGGGCCGGGGCGCGCGTCCCGCGGGGCGCCGTGGGGGAGTGAGCCTCAGACTTCCGGGGCGCTCGGGGCCCGGCGCCTCGGGAGGGCGCGCGGAGGCTCCCGGCCCCCTGCGGAGGGCGAGCCCTGGGCGGGCGAGGAGCGGGGACGACGACGACGCGGCAACTTGCCTCACTCTTCCCGGACTGGGGCGCGCGGGCCGGGAGGGGGCAGCCTGGACTGGGAAGACTCGGGCTGGCCCAGCGGCGCCCCGAATTTGCCCGTCTCGCCGTCTTCAGTGGTGGGGAGCCCAGGAAACGCTTCAGGACGACTTGGTGTGTCGGTGGTGCAGTGAGCGGGCCGAGGCGAGGGGAAGCGAGGGCGCCGGAGTTTGCGAAGAGCTGCCTTTGTGTTTGGTACGTATTTTGAGAAAATGGCCGAATGCCTATTTCAGTCAGGAATGCCGCGGCCGAGGCCGGCGCTGGTGAAGGCAGCACGTAGGATCCGAGCGGCACGTTGGGCTTTCGGGCTGTGCACGGACGGCCTTCCTGAGCAACGTGGAAAATGCCTTTGGGGATGGTAGTTAGGATTTGGGGAGAATTAGGAATTACGAGTTGCCTGGACTGTTTCGTTAAGGCTTCAGACAGCTTTTGCTTTGTGTGATGGCATTTGATTCCAACTTTGGTTGGTACCTATGACTCAACGAGTTTGTGTTTATGCACTTGGGTGAAACGGATTACTGTTTGTATTTTGGGTTTAGCGTTTTTTCCAGTCTTTGCCACCTGTTTTGCTTTTTCTGATTTGTAAGAGAACACCTGATTCGTGAATAACACCTTTTAGATTGGAAACTGTGTGAAGATGGTGTATGAAAACCCCAAGGTTTCAAGGTGATCTTGTAATGGCTCCGCTTTGCAAGTGGGCCAAATCAAGCACAGTGCAAGAAAGTTGCTGATTGTGAAAATGAGTTGACTTATATTTTATATGGAGATTTGAAAGTTTCTTTACTTTGATTTGTGAAGTCTTAAATACACCAAACATATCTTCTCACAAGAGAAAAGGTGATTACTTTTTGTTTGTTTTTACTTTTTTAACAGATCAAATAATCAAGAAAAGAAGTAAGTAGTACTTTTTCACAATATAGTTGATCCTTGAACAATACATGTTTGAATTGTGGGGGTCCACTTATAAATGGATTTTTTTTCGAGGAATAAATTATAAAGCTTTTGAGCTTTACAGTATTTTGAAAAAATTAAATCAACCATGCAGCCTAGTAATATCAAAAAATTAGGGGAAAGATGTTATGAATATGCAAAATATATGTAAATACTAGTCTGCTATTATTTATGACAAATCTAATAGAAAGTTGAATTTATCAAGATTTTTGCACTCAACCGCATAAGCCACCGCACTAGTGCCATTCATAGAAATGTAAATTGAGATTCATTATTAAATCATAATTGTGTAAGTAACTAGTACATACAGTACTAATGTAATAATTTTGTAGCCACTTCTTTTTAATTTTGTTGTGCTCGAGTGTTGCAAGTGTCTGCTGAAAATGTTAGGTGAAGCTAATCAGCCCTCTGTCCAGTAAATTGTGTTTTCAGTAAAAAGTCACTACTTGCAGTTCTAGCATATTTTTCATCCTGTTTAGTGCAATACCAGAAACTTTGAATAACGTCATGGACCCATACATAGTACTGGATACTGTGATACTGGAAGTGCTCCCCAGAAGCAAAGTTGTTACAAGAAAAAGTTGAATTGCTTGATGTGTACTGGTGTAGATTGATGTCTGCACTTGAGGTTGCCCGCCATCTCAAAATAAATGAATCCATACTAATTTCTTTAAATTAAAAAAAAGGATATTTGTGAACTCATTACTGCAGCTACACCAGCAGGCCTGAAAACCTTGCATGTTTTGAGAAATACCTTTTTATGTCAAATTGAAAATTGACTTAAAAATTGTTTATTTATTTTTGGCTGTGCTGGGTCTTTGTTGCTGTGCAGGCTTTTCTCTAGTTGTAGAGAGCAGGGGCTGTTGTTGTCACTAAGTCGTGTCCTACTATTTTGTGACCCTGTGGACTGTAGCCCACCAGCTACATGAGATTTCCCAGGCAAGAGTACTGGAGTGCTCTTTGAAGTAGTGTTGCTTTGAACAGAGCTCCTGGCCACCCAGAATCACACAAATTCAACATTAATTATGCTGAAGTGGTCTACTTTCCCTGAGAAAGAATTGTCTCTAATTCTGCCTCTAGATCAGGGAGTCTTTAAGCTCATTAGACATGATACTCTATGAAAAAGATGGGAAAGGTTGTCAATCCTATGGGAGGAGAACCCTGATAGAACATCATGAAAGTCTGAAAGGATTACACCATTGAAGATGCTGTTTTTAAGGAAAAGCTGTGAAGACTATCAAGCACCAGATGATAGTAAATTCCTGTTGGAGAAAACTCTGTCCAGATGTTGTGCATGACTTCACAAGATTTACAACAGAGCCAATCAAGGAAATTATGAATGAGATTCTGGATCTCACAGCAAAAAAAAAAAAAAGTAGGATGAAGAGTTTTAAGCCAGGGGTCTTGGAGAAATTCAAATCAGAAGAATTAAGATAATTTGATGGAGATGAGTGCTTTTTTACAACATGGAGCATTCTGTGATACAGACAGTGAAACTAAAGCAAACCGTGTAAGGATTGATACCATATAGGAACATTTTGGGAGAAATGAAAAAGGAAAAAGTCAAACAAAATTGGGGTTCATTTCCGTCAAGCTGCATGAGTCTGACTCTCCTGCCTTCTCCACTTCCTCTTCCACCTCTTTCCCTCCTTAGTGAAACCAACCCTTCCTCTCAGACTGCTCAATGTGAATGAAGACTAATAGGTTGAAAACCTTTGTGATGCTCCACTTCCACTTAATGAACAGTAAATAATCATCATGTAGTACAGTTAAAAAACTTATCAGTTGTGTGTGTCTTGTGAAAAATTTAGTAACTTTATGGCAAGAGTTCTGAGATGTTACTGTGTCATCATCTTTGTTACCTAAGTGTTGATTCTGTAGGACATAATGTGCAAGACTAGTATTGAACTGGATACCCTACCCTTACATTAATATAAAGTTTGATATTTAATATAAAATTAACTGTTTCCTGCTGTTTTTCTAACTGTGCTTTCAAAAAATTACACCACCACATAGTATGCCTTTCTCCTAATTGGCAAAACTGTGTATCAGCCTATTGTCACAGGTAAGTAGTTTTTTTTTTTAATGTGACATTTCCAGTACTTTGGAACGAATATAATTGTAGTACCGTATGCCATAACATTTTTATAAAGATTCATTTGCACATGTGCTAGACTTATCAGGATGCAATCATATTGATCACATTAAGTTATCATAAAGCAGTCATATTGTTGCTTCTTGTTATCTGTATAAATGTTATACCCATAAATAAATATGAATTTCATGCTGTCTTTTTATTTTTGATGTCTAGCATTAGTAATGTTTAACAACATTTTTAATTGTATAAGACAATATGGGTATCTTACATATGTGTACATAAACTTATGGTATCAGTAAATACATTACTGTAAATATATTTTTTCTTACAATTTGCCTTTTTTGATGCTGGAAAATTTTTACTGTTTCTGTCATCTCACAAAACATCTTCTGTTGACATTCTGCAAGTGATAACATTCAATAATATCCCGAGAAAGTATCTCTTTGATTTCTGTAATATTTGTTATTTCAAGGAGATTTTTTTAGAGAAACTTGATGACTTTCTGGCTGAGATATTACATCTTCCTGGTTTATGTTTTTCTCCCTCTTCAATAAAAGCAATTAGAATTGAAGTGTCATTTGTTGTGATACCAAATTTTTCAAGGTCTGTGAAATACTGTTGTTTGGGGAAAGATTGAAAATAATTTCAGTAGGTAAAGTTCTTGTTTTCATTTTTCTCATTTTGGAGAGGTGAACGGCTTTGTTTGCTGCCACAAGTATTTGAAATGGATTGACAGTCACTGTTCAGTTCAGTCCCTCAGTCGTGTCTGACTCTTTGCGACCCCATGAATCGCAGCACACCAGGCCTCCCTGTCCATCACCAACTCTCGGAGTTTACGCAAACTCATGTCCATCGGGTTGGTGATGCCATCCAGCCATCTCATCCTCTGTCGTCCCCTTCTCTGCCCCCAATCCCTCACAGCATCAGAGTTTTTCCAATGAGTCAACTCTTTGCATGAGGTGGCCAAAGTATTGGAGTTTCAGCATCAGTCCTTCCAGTGAACAACCAGGACTGATCTCCTTTAGGATGGACTAGTTGACAGTCACTGTAGGGTTTATTAACTAGCCATCAGTGGCACCTTTGAGGGCTTTTTTTCTCAAGTCTCAATTTTTTACATATGTAAATAACAGAAAGGTCATCCTGTATTTAGGGAAATAGGTCCTCTGAGGTGTTAAATGCATTTCATAGATGAGCAGGATTCAGTACTCCCAGAACCTCAAGACTAGCTCCCTGTTCTCGCCAGCTCCTTTGTCACAATTTTGGTGAGTTTGGGCTTACCAGGATGATGTATAGCCACTAGACTGTTAGTCTACAAAGGCAGAGACTGAGCTGATCATTGCGGGGCTTCATCCCAAGGCCTGGCCTTGGAAGGTGCTCCATAAATGAAGGTGCAGAGAGTCTTAAGTATCACCTGGAAGATCACTATCATGGGTGGCAGGGTTGGGTCTCCTGTTCTTGCCGGGCCCCGCCTGGCCTGGCCCTCCTTATGATTTTATTAATGTCGTCTTTTCTCTAGCTTACAGTATGTAATATATATAACATACCAAGTATGTGTTAATCAACTGTCATCAGTAGGCTTCTGGTCAACATTAGGCCATTGGTAGTTAAGTTTTTGTGGAGTCAGAAGTTTCACTCCGATTTTAGATTGCACCAGGGAGTTAGTGCTCCTAGCCCCTTGTTGTTCAAGGGCCAATGGTAGTTTATTCTTTTGAAGATAGTTGAGTTCATATGAGATTTAATTCTCGGAGCAATTATTACAGGTTTCTACTTTGCAGACCATACTTTAATCTATGCACAGTTGGCTTTTGGATTTCTTACCCCTTTCTGATTTAGACCAGTAAACTGTTGAAGGGGGAGTTAAGAGGACAGCAGTTTACTATTCATGTATAGAATTTAAAATACGCTTTTAAGTAGCTCTAAAAATGAAGGTAAGTTAATTTTTCCACCGGAAAGTAAAAGTGCTTGAGGGAAGACATGCCATGTGTCAAACACTTGATAGAATTTCCTATAGGGGTCATAGAAATTTTTTTGATGACTGCACTAGAGAATTTGAAATTACAAAGCTATTTTAAAGACTTATTTTCAATAGTTAATGAAGCTGATTGGGTTTAAAGATTATGTGGGGAAATGTATTTTTTTTAAGTTACAAAGAATTACAGTGATGTTTTGTTTTAGATCAGTAAAAGTTGTGCTTAAACTGGTGCTTTTATGTTTTTTGTTTTGTTTTGAATGCAGAGCACAGATATGGCCACCCAGGTAATGGGGCAGTCTTCCGGAGGAGGAGGGCTCTTCACCGGCAGTGGCACCATGGGCATGGCCTTGCCAAATGACATGTATGACTTGCCTGATCTCTCTCGAGCTGAACTGGCTGCGCCTCAGCTCATCATGTTGGCAAACGTGGCCTTAACTGGGGAGGTAAATGGCGGCTGCTGTGATTACGTGGTTGGCGAAGAAAGACAGATGGCTGAACTGATGCCTGTTGGGGATAGCAACTTCTCAGATAGTGATGGCGAAGGACTTGAGGAGTCTCCTGAGGTGAAAGGCGAACCCAGTGGGCTGGAGAACATGGAACTAGAAAGTTTGGAACTCACCGTTGTGCAGCCACGGCCTGTGTTTGAGGTGGCAGCTGCCTCAGAAACGTACAGCTCAAATAAAGACCTTCCTCAGGAAACACCCGTAGCAGAGGACAAGTGCAAGAACTTGAAGACCAAACCCTTCCGCTGTAAACCATGCCAGTATGAAGCAGAATCTGAAGAGCAGTTTGTGCATCACATCCGCGTCCATAGCGCCAAGAAATTTTTTGTGGAAGAAAGTGCAGAGAAGCAAGCAAAAGCCAGGGAATCCGGCTCTTCTACTGGGGAAGAGGGCGATTTCTCCAAGGGCCCCATCCGCTGTGACCGCTGTGGCTACAATACCAATCGCTATGATCACTATACTGCTCACCTGAAACATCACACCCGAGCCGGGGACAATGAGCGAGTCTACAAGTGCATCATATGCACGTACACCACCGTGAGTGAATATCACTGGAGGAAACACCTGAGAAACCATTTTCCAAGGAAAGTTTACACATGCGGAAAATGCAACTACTTTTCAGACAGAAAAAACAATTACGTTCAGCATGTTCGAACTCATACAGGTAAGAGTACCTTTCTCAATTAAGTGTACTGTACCCCCCAAAATGGAAAATGTGAAAAATTTCAAACATCTCAGAAGTAAAGAGAATGCCTCACTGCACCCACAGGTACCCATCACCTATACGTAACAGTTACAAATTATTTTATCACATTTGGCAATCATACCTCCTATATCAACTTGTACCTCAAATAACAGCTTTATTGAGATGTACTCCACTTCGACACAATTCATCCATTTACTGTTAAAATGCATTGGCTTTAGTATGTTCACAGAATTGTGCAGCCAACACCACAATCAATTTTAGCACATCTTCACCCCAAAAGGAATCCCTTCTCAGTGGTTGCTGGCCATTTCTCCCCAACACCCCTTAATCACTTTTAAATTGACTTTCAAATCTGTGTAATTAAGGGGGCTTATTTTTTAAAAGCAATGTTTGTAACTATTGATAATTGCATTACATTTTTTTGGTGTGACTTGGTAACTTTGAGGATTGATTACTGGTCTGAACAACATGGATAAGGTAACCTAGTACTCTGCTACTCCCGTCATCAGAGAAAAGGGCTGTGGAATGCTGTTTGCATCAGATCCCATTTGCAGTAGTTGTCACTCTATAGGACTGAACCCCGTGCTAAAAGTGAGTCTTAGTGAGGAGAGGAATTGATGTTGAAGTGGTAGGCATAATGAAGCTGATTGAGTTTAAAGATTATGTGGGAAAATGTATTGTTTTAAGTTAAAAAGAACCACAGTGATGTTTTAGTTTTAGACTGGTAAATGTTGTGCTTAAACTGGTGCTTTTATGTTTTTTGTTTTGTTTTGAATGCAGAGCACAGATATGGCCACCCAGGTAATGGGGCAGTCTTCCGGAGGAGGAGGGCTCTTCACCGGCAGTGGCACCATGGGCATGGCTTGCCAAATGACATGTATGACTTGCCTGATCTCTCTCGAGCTGAACTGGCTGCGCCTCAGCTCATCATGTTGGCAAACGTGGCCTTAACTGGGGAGGTAAATGGCGGCTGCTGTGATTACGTGGTTGGCGAAGAAAGACAGATGGCTGAACTGATGCCTGTTGGGGATAGCAACTTCTCAGATAGTGATGGCGAAGGACTTGAGGAGTCTCCTGAGGTGAAAGGCGAACCCAGTGGGCTGGAGAACATGGAACTAGAAAGTTTGGAACTCACCGTTGTGCAGCCACGGCCTGTGTTTGAGGTGGCAGCTGCCTCAGAAACGTACAGCTCAAATAAAGACCTTCCTCAGGAAACACCCGTAGCAGAGGACAAGTGCAAGAACTTGAAGACCAAACCCTTCCGCTGTAAACCATGCCAGTATGAAGCAGAATCTGAAGAGCAGTTTGTGCATCACATCCGCGTCCATAGCGCCAAGAAATTTTTTGTGGAAGAAAGTGCAGAGAAGCAAGCAAAAGCCAGGGAATCCGGCTCTTCTACTGGGGAAGAGGGCGATTTCTCCAAGGGCCCCATCCGCTGTGACCGCTGTGGCTACAATACCAATCGCTATGATCACTATACTGCTCACCTGAAACATCACACCCGAGCTGGGGACAATGAGCGAGTCTACAAGTGCATCATATGCACGTACACCACCGTGAGTGAATATCACTGGAGGAAACACCTGAGAAACCATTTTCCAAGGAAAGTTTACACATGCGGAAAATGCAACTACTTTTCAGACAGAAAAAACAATTACGTTCAGCATGTTCGAACTCATACAGGTAAGAGTACCTTTCTCAATTAAGTGTACTGTACCCCCCAAAATGGAAAATGTGAAAAATTTCAAACATCTCAGAAGTAAAGAGAATGCCTCACTGCACCCACAGGTACCCATCACCTATACGTAACAGTTACAAATTATTTTATCACATTTGGCAATCATACCTCCTATATCAACTTGTACCTCAAATAACAGCTTTATTGGATGTACTCCACTTCGACACAATTCATCCATTTACTGTTAAAATGCATTGGCTTTAGTATGTTCACAGAATTGTGCAGCCAACACCACAATCAATTTTAGCACATCTTCACCCCAAAAGGAATCCCTTCTCAGTGGTTGCTGGCCATTTCTCCCCAACACCCCTTAATCACTTTTAAATTGACTTTCAAATCTGTGTAATTAAGGGGGCTTATTTTTTAAAAGCAATGTTTGTAACTATTGATAATTGCATTACATTTTTTTGGTGTGACTTGGTAACTTTGAGGATTGATTACTGGTCTGAACAACATGGATAAGGTAACCTAGTACTCTGCTACTCCCGTCATCAGAGAAAAGGGCTGTGGAATGCTGTTTGCATCAGATCCCATTTGCAGTAGTTGTCACTCTATAGGACTGAACCCCGTGCTAAAAGTGAGTCTTAGTGAGGAGAGGAATTGATGTTGAAGTGGTAGGCATAAATAAGAAAGCTTGCAGATGAAATTCCATTACAAGAAACACATTTGCAGCAAGATTTCTAAGCTCCAACAGATGGCTTCTGTGTAATTTAAAATCTGGTCAAGTAAAATACTTTGCAATCTCCTTGGAATTTGTTTTAACTTGTAATTAATTGTCTCCAGGCTTTAAAACCATCTTGTTTCGAAAGTAAAAAATACAAATATTTCAAAATTACATGGCATAGGAAAGGAGAGTTTCTTGGGAATCCTACACCATTAATCACTTAATTGTTTTAATTAAACAAACTGTTAGACTAAACTAACAGAGAAGGTAGTGGCACCCCACTCCAGTACTTTTGCCTGGAAAATCCCATGGACGGAGGAGCCTGGTGGGCTGCAGTCCATGGGGTCACTAGAGTCGGACACACATGACTAAGCAACTTCACTTTCACTTTTCACTTCATGCTTTGGAGAAGGAAATGGAAAACCACTCCAGTGTTCTTGCCTGGAGAATCCCAGGGATGGGGAAGCCTGGTGGGCTGCCGTCTATGGGGTCATACAGAGTCGGAATGACTGAAGTGACTTAATAGCAGTAGCAGCCACCTCACCAACAGTATCATAAAACAAGTTCCAGATACCAAATATGCTTCCATCATAAATACTTCATGATCCTTTAATAGTTTTGTGAAACCTTGGGGCCTAATTTAGGATTGGCCTTAATCTGTAGAGCTTTCAGGTAGTAACTGACATATGATAAAATGCATGAGTTCTACATGTACACATTTATGAATTTTTTAAAAGTATTATTGACAATGGTGAATATTTACAAATCTGTATTCATAACCGGGCTTCCCAGGTGGTGCTAGTGGTAAAGAACCCACCTGCCGGCACAGGAGACATAAGAGACCCAGGTTTGATCCCTGAGTTGGGAGATCCACTGGAGGGGGGCATGGTAACCCACAACATTCTTGCCTGGAGAATCCTATGGACAGAGGAGCCTGGCAGGCTAGAGTCGGACTTGACTGAAGTGATTTAGCACTTACCTAACCACCATACAAGTCATCATAAAGAATATTACCACTGTCTTTGTCATACTAAATTTTGATTTTATTAGTGTCAGTTATATTTTAATACTTGCAGAATTGTTGAGTCACTGAACAATTTTAAAAATTTCCCCCAAATCTAAAAATGTTTTCAATGATAAATCTTAAGTTAGTTGATTTAAGAATATTTTAAATGTTCTTAACATTTAAAAAACGAGAAAGATGCAGAGATCTGGAAGAATTTTACTTTTAGTATAAATTTCCAATTTTTTAATGTGAATTTTTTGAAACCAAAAAAATTATGTATTTAATTTATTTTTGGCTGCATTGGGTTCTCCTTGCTGTACTGGAGCTTTAGGGGCTACTCTTTAGTTGCAGATTTCTCATTGTAATGGCTTCTCTGTTGGCAGAGCACAGGCTCCTGGCTCATGGTCTTCAGTAGTTGTGGTATGAGGGCTTAATTGCCTCGTGATATGTGTGATCTTCCATACCAGGGATCAGACCTGTGTCCCCTGCATTTACAGGTGGCTTAACCACTGGACCACCAGGGAGTTCAAACCTTTTGTTACAGTGGTTTTTGTCATTTAATTATAGTCTAGGTGCCTAATTTTTTAAATGTTTTGAAATTTTATTTTTTTTGAGTTATAATTAGCATACAGTATTAGTTTGAGGTATACAACATAGTGATTTAACATTGTTGCATTTTATATAATTCATCATCTATTGAATAACTTTCCCTCACCTTAAGGTAAGGTTGATACTTCCACAATAATATTATGACTTCCATAGGTACACATATCTCATTTTGCATTTTTAGTGTTAAACTTAGTGTGTCTTAATACTTTTAAAAAGCTTCCTTCCCCACCAACCCCCCATTATGTTTATTTGTGGTATTTAAAAAAAATTTTCAAAACAATTTGTTGGTGTATAAATAGAAGGATACTGTTTTGATTATGTAAATTCTGAGGGTACCTCTGGTTTTAAATGCATGCATGAAAATTGTATTTATGGAAAAATTAATTTATCTAGTGCTAATGAGCAGAAATATAGAAATGATCCATAGGAATCACTTGTTTCTTATTTCTCACTTAGGGAACCTTTGTTTACTTAGTGGGTCTCTTAAGTTCCTTTACTGAGTGCTAAGGGTTAGGTGCTTTTACTCTGCTAATCTTCAGAAAAATTTGCTGAGGAAGCAGGGTGTTTATTTACCAAAGGCCTGAAGTGATGTTCCCAGGGTCACATGCAGCTAAGCTTCAAAGTTCTGAATCTCTTTTTATAGGTAATTATTATGGTAAGCTGCTGAGGACTTTTATTTGAATCTTCACTTAAAAGATTTTTCATTTTGTGGGTTTGATATTTAGCTAGTTCACAATTTCTACTTTTTTAAAAATTATTTTTTATTGAAGTACATAAATTCTACTTTAAAAGATTACATTTTTGCCTTATGTATGACTGAAAAAGTACTAGCATTTCTAGAGTATGCCTGGTTTGGTGAGTTACACAGTTGGAAGCAATCTGTTTATTATTAAGAATTTTAAAAGTAAATTATCCTTAGTTGGTCCTTCATGTAATCTGAAAGGGTATTAAATTTTTCTTCCATTCACTTTTTTTGGTAACAGCTTTACTAATATACAATTGATAAACCATACAAATCACTGTGGATTGAACTATTCTGAGTATTTCATATAAATGGAATCGTGTGATCTTTGGTGGCTACCTTCTTTCACTTAGTGTATTTTCAAGGTTTATTCATGTCATATGTACAGTACTTGTTTTCCTTTTATTGCCAAATAATACCCTTGTATGGATAAGTAATATTTTATTCATCCATTCATCAGTTAATGAATATTTGAGTTATTTCCAGGTTTTGGCTGTTACGAGTAATGCTGTTATGAATATGTATATGTTTTTGTGTAGATGTAATATTTTTATTTCTCTTGGTTAAGTATACACTTAGGAATGAAATCGCTAGGCCATATGGTAATTATGTTTAATCATTTGAGTAACTGACATTGTTTTCTAAAGTGGCTGCACTGTTTTACAGTCCTACCCATACTGTACTGAGGTTCTGAATTCTCCACAAATAATTCTCCTAACAAATTTAACATCTGTCATTTTGATTGTAGCCATCCTTTGGGTGTGATGTCTTCATGTCTGTGGTTTTGATCTGAATTTTTCTAGTGGCTAATGATATTGTGCATTTTTTCATGTATTTATTGGCCATTTATATGTTTTCTTTACAGAAATATATCCAACATTTTTTAAGCTGTCTTAAAAATTTTCCATGTCAAAGTATGCATTTTGTTGCTATGATGTATTTACAACTAATCTATAGCTACTGACTAATAACAACTGAATAGTTATTAAAAATACATTTAACACTCATCAGTGCTTTCTATTTTTTTTGTACTTGTCTTCTCCTTATCCCATTTTTTTAGACACATCTATTACTGTAACTTGGAGAAGACAATGGCACCCCAATCAAGTACTCTTGCCTGGAAAATCCCATGGACGGAGGAGCCTGATGGGCTGCAGTCCATGGGGTTGCTGAGAGTGGGACACAACTCAGTGACTTCACTTTCACTTTTCACTTTTCATGCATTGGAGAAGGAAATGGCAACCCACTCCACTGTTCTTGCCTGGAGAATCCCAGGGACGGGGGAGCCTGGTGGGCTGCCATCTCTGGGGTCCCACAGAGTCGGACGCAACTGAAGCGACGTAGCAGCAGCAGCAGCAGCATTACTGTAACTTACAAAATAACAACTAACGTTTACTGAGGGCTTTGTGTGTCAAGCACTGCATTAAATGCTCTGCATATATTTTCTTGATTTAAATTGTGGCTCAGAGGTTAAAGCGTTGGACTGAGAGTTGGACACAACTCAGTGACTTCACTTTCACTTTTCACTTTTCATGCATTGGAGAAGGAAATGGCAACCTACTCCACTCTTCTTGCCTGGAGAATCCCAGGGACGGGGGAGCCTGGTGGGCTGCCATCTCTGGGGTCGCACAGAGTCGGACGCAACTGAAGCGACGTAGCAGCAGCAGCAGCAGCATTACTGTAACTTACAAAATAACAACTAACGTTTACTGAGGGCTTTGTGTGTCAAGCACTGCATTAAATGCTCTGCATATATTTTCTTGATTTAAATTGTGGCTCAGAGGTTAAAGCGTTGGCCTCCAATGTGGGAGACCCAGGTTTGATCCCTGAGTTGGGAAGATCCCTTGGAGAAGGAAATGGCAACCCACTCCAGTGTTCTTGCCTGGAGAATCCCATGAATGGAGGAAGCCTGGTAGGCCACAGTCCAAGGGTTGCAAAGAGTTGGACACAACTGAGCGACTTCACTTTCACTTTCAAAGATACTTTTACAGAAAAAGAAGCTTGTCCAGAGTCATAATTATTATCTTGTGGCCAAAGAACAGGTGAAAACAAATTATCAAGCCTTTTTTTTAAATGTAATGTTCCATTGTGTGAGAGACAGCTGCTTTTATTTTTATTTATTTTTTAATTTTTCCGACTACACCCCGTGGCATGTAGGATCTTTGTCCCCATCCAGGGACCCAAACCATGCCCTCTGCATTGGAGGTATAGAGTCCTAACCACTGGACTGCCAGGGAAGTCCCTATCAAGCTTTTTTAAAAAAATATGTTTTGTGGTTGACAATGTGTGTCCTAAAAATACGTATTTCCTGCTTCTGAGTCTTTTAATTCTTTAGTAAATTACTGACCTGTATTTTCATTTACTCTCATCCCTGTCGGTTAATGATTATAATTGCTTTAACACTGACCTGACTATTTTATAAAAGTTCTGGCTACCACTTGAAAATTTTAGCTTGAAACAATAGCTTCCTCACTCAAAAATGTTATTGCTTAAAGCTAACAATTTCAAATAGTTTTATCATTTATAAAGACCAAAAAAATTACCCCAAATTACTCAAGTCATAGCATCAGAAAATTTGGGTAGATTTTTAAAAGAATATCATTGAAATATAGTTGATTTACAATGTAGTGAATTTTTTTAAGGATAATTCTATTTTTAAAATGTTGCTGATAACCTGATCAGTTATCAGATAGTTTTTCAGTTCTTAATATTTAATGTAATAACATGTAGCATTACTGTGAAAATTAAAAGGGCTATGAGAATTCAGAAAGCCAATGATACTTTTTATTAGCAAAGCTGAAATAATATAGTTATGTATATTTTAAATGATCTTTCTAATACATGATAAAAATTGATCATTTTGCCAGGAACAGGGGAAAAAAGTCCTCAATATTGCATGATGTGTATATGGTTGATAAGAATGGTATTTGCATTATTTTATCATATTTGAACACTAATCATTATATTTTTGTAGGTGAACGTCCTTATAAATGTGAACTTTGTCCTTACTCAAGTTCTCAGAAGACTCATTTAACCAGACATATGCGTACTCATTCAGGTTGGTAAGAAATGGGAACTTTAAAAAAAAAATTTTTTTTTATTGTAGTGCTTTACATTGTTGTGTTAGTTTCCACTGTACGCAAAGTGAATCAATTACACAGTATACGTATCCACTCTTTAGACTTTTTTCCCATCTAGGTCACCACAGATCATTGAATAGAGTTCCCTGTGCTATAAACAGTAGGTTCTCATTAGTTATCTGTTTTATCATAGTAATTCATATATATATATGTCAGTCCCAATCTTCCATCTATCGTTTTTAGTAAACTGCCATTATAAGAAAGTTCTTTTAGACTTGGAACTGGATCCTAAATGTTTGTTTATTGCATAATTCTGAAATTAGAATTAAAAATTAGTGGTCTACTAGGGTAGAGCTGTATTAAATGGAGATTCTTAACCAGGGAGTCCATAGGTGGAATGTCTAAAACTGAATGTAGATGTATGTGTGTACTTTGTCCAGGCGGAGGGTCCTTAGTTGTTACCAAAACTTAAGTTCCATGATGTAATAAAAGTTGAACATAGACCAAGGCTGGTTAATCCTTTTTGAACTGCCTCTGCTTTCTCATACTCCCACCCAGCTGCCCTTGCCTCCCTTAGCCTCCAACAGAGTATAACACCAAGTTTCATACTGTGTGGGTACCAGGTTCCAGGGATTCCTTCTTAGCTGCTCAGTTTCTGAAATTTGGATTTGTACTCTTGGGAGTTGACAGGGCTTCTGAAGGCTGATTTATAAAGAGCCAAACTTTAAAGAATGGTAGATAACCAGGATTCCAATTTATTAACTCACAATAGATAAAATATAGGACTATAGCAAGTTGAAGATTTATATCCTCTCCAGTGACTGAAATTATCAAGAGCATCAACCAGAATTGGTCCCCATTATTAAAAACGTAGATAGATGGCAAAGTTAGGTCAATATTAGCATAGTGGTCTTGAGTGGATAATTCATTTTAGTTCACACTGACCCTTGGTGAACAAGCACATCTGATTAGCGTATTCTCCTAAATTTAGAATATATAGCCCCATGGGGGAATTCTGCTAAAATTTTGCTGTGTACCAAAATGTATATAGACCCAAATTCCTTACCTTAGGATAATAGTTTGTGCTGTCTAATTGGATAGCCACTATCCATATGTGGTTACTGAGCTTGGAAATGTGGCTGGTTTGAATTGAGATGCATACCTGAATTTAAACAGTATGAACAAAATTATATAAAATAATCTTTTTAAAATATTAATTACATTTTGGTATGATGCTGAATATAGTGGGTTAAGTAAGTAAAATTATTGTTACTTGGGTTTTTTTTTTTAGTCTTTGTAATGTGACTGCTAGACAACTTAAGTTACCTCTGTTGCTTGCATTTTATTTCTGTTGGGTATTGCTGTTTTAAGTCAGTGATTAAGACTCGATTACAGTATGCATTCTAATTTGAGCAGCTGTGAAGGATCACAGCATGTTTACTGGCCCTGCTTGACCTAACATGCTTGTCAAGTTTTATACTTTGAATGCTCCTTCTCAATCTTCTTAACTATTGAGTTGAGTCACTTAACCAGAAACCTGTTTTTAGTATTACTTTTGGGTGCTTCGTGGTTTCACTTCCTATGGGTAACATGGATGCTTTGTTGAGGATAGGCCATCATATCCTACTAATATTTGTGCTGTAGCCTTTAAATAAAAGAGTTTCTCATGACTTAGATCATTTCCATTTTCATAACTGTCTTGTGATAATGTGTGTGTGTGTGTGTGTGTTAGTTGCTTAGTCGGGTCTGACTCTTTGCAACCCTATAGACTGCAGCCCACCAGGCCCCTCCGTCCATGGAATTCTCCAGGCAAGAACACTGGAGTGGGTTGCCATTTCCTTCTCCAAAAGGAACTATAGAAAGAAAGAAAGGGAAGTCATTCAGTCGTGTCCGACTCTTTGCAACCCCATGGACTGTATAGCCCACCAGGCTTCTCCATTCATGGAATTCTCCAGGCAAGACTACTGGAGTGGGTTGCCATTTCCTTCTCCACTTGTGATAATAAGTTCTGTTATTGTCCCCATTAAAGCCTTGAAGAAATACAACCATTTTTTCTGTGGAATGTCCTCTCTTCTGGATTTGTCTTAACTTAGCTTTCTCATGGTATCTTTAGTTTTTACTCTTTCTCTGTGCCTTGTATAACATGTACACTGTAATTAAGTCTAAATGCTTGAATTTCAAGTGTCTCACTTGAAATATCTGGTTGACCTTATATTAGTGTCACTGGATCGGAATGACAACACACTTGTACGTTTTTCATTGAATCTTTAATACTGTTGTCACTGTATAAATGTTTATCTCTGTTTTACACCAAACAATAATGATTGCCTGAATGATTTTGTATTGATTACTGTTACCTTTTGCTATATTTTAAAGTTGATTTTTACTAGTTGTCATTGTAATATAGCAAATATTTTTAAAGTGTTAATAATGAGTAGCAGTTTCTATTTATTGTATGTATGCTGGATACTGAAAAATTGAAACTTGTTATCTCAAGTCTTATTACCTCTAGAATACTTAAATCCCAGTTTGTAAATTAGGGCACTGGTTTTGACAAGATAAATGTTTTATCTAAGGTTAATTTGTCATTCCTCCAATTTAGAAGAGCTAGGGTTTGGCTTCAGATTTTTCACACCCTCATTTTTAGTCATCAGCAGTGTTTCCAGAGTATTATGGCTCAGCAAATGGCTCAGGAAGCTACAGAATAACGAAATTGGAAACACAAAGTATGGAGATAGCAAAGCCACCGTCTTTTATTGGATGCCAATAGTTTGTGAGTCACTAACAGGAAACAAACATACCTAGTTTGTTTTGTGTATAAGTGTGCTGAATAATTTCCAGTGGATCCTGTATTGCAAACGTTGAGGCTAAATGTGGTCAAATTGGGAAGGTGGCCTTCCTAACTGAGTTGCATGGAGTGAACATCTTGAGTGCTTTCTCTGTGGTCTGGAGTCTGATCTTTACAGGTCAGCTTGGGCATTCACTTCCCTGTTCATCTTTTAGGGAAGAGAATTTTGTGCTTAGATTAATTTCTGGAAGAGATTAGGCTCCATTGAGTTGGTACATTTTAGCTAAAATGACAAATTAGTTAATGAAACAACCACATTGGTTATTTCCTTGGAGCACTTCCATTCAGGTAGGTCTTCTGAGGCCAAAATAAGAAGGGATCAGAGTATGGTGTGGTGAAATATATAGACACACTAACCTAATCAGCTGTTATTCTGTCTTTTATTTGTGTTTGCAAGTAATGGTTTTGAAGCATCCTCACTTAAATTGTTTAGAGATCCTGATACATTCAATTTATGTTTGCCATTATATTTTTGTATGTATCACCCTGGATAGTTCCCCCATTCTCCTAGCATAGGAGTTCATTTTGAAAATTTTTAAACAGTATTTTATTAAGTCTAATTTACACACATGAAAATGCACACATCTTAGGTTTACAGGTCAGTGACTTTATATATGTTTTCTCTTATTTGACTGCCATCTAGGTGAAGACACCAAATGTTTCTACTACCCTTAGAAAAGTTCCCTCTTTATTCTTTCCAGTCAGTACTCCACTATTTCCCCTCAACGGATAACTCTGATTTTCTGTTAATTTTTTTTTTACTTCTGTAAAATGTTTTTGAGATTCATTCCTTGCTGCATTATCAGAACTTTTTGTTTATTGCTAAGTAGTATGCCCCTATTACTGTTTAATTAGAAATTTCCTTTATACTCTTCCTGGGTTCTTTTTTTTTTTATTTTTTTTTTATTTTTTTAGTTTGTTTTGCTTTACAATACTGTATTCGTTTTCCTGGGCTCTTTTTGATAAGAATGTGCCTTACATCTGTAATTTATTTAGGAAGAATAAAATAGACATATGACACATTCATAAAAGTAAAATTAAAAATGAGTAAACATTCCTAGAACTGGAAAAGGGAATTAAGTTAAAACTGTTGGTACAGGACAAAAGAATGTTCATTCAGCTAGGTATTAATAAACTGAACTTGATGAATTGATTTTCAATACAATAAAGATTTAATGACAATAAAGCAAAAATGAGGATGGAGGGAAGGAAGCGGTTAGATGATGTCATCATAGTTTTAAACAGAATCCTAGGAACTCCCATTCTCTGTTTCACACATGGAGGCTTACACCTTACTTGATGCAGGCTGTGTAAATACCCTCATTCATTAGGGCTTATAAAATGACATTATTTATTTATGGCTGTGCAACGTCTTCGTTGCTGTGCAGGCTTTTCTCAAGTTGTGGTGAGCTGAGGCTTCTCTTGGGGTGCTCACTGTCATGGTGTCTCTTGTTGGGGAGCACAGGTTCTCGGGTGTACAAGCTTCAATAGTTGTGGCTGATAGGCTCAGTAGTTGAGCCTCTCAGGCCCTAGAGCACAGGCTCAGTAGTTGTGGCACACAGGCTTAGTTGCTAATCAACATGTGGAATCTTCCTGGATCAGGAATCAAACCTGTGTCTCCTGCATTGGCAGGCAGATTCTTTACCACTGAGCCACCATGGAAATCCATAAAATGACATTTTTGTTGTAATTCTTTAATGAGCTCAGATATTTTCCTAAAGTGATCCACTCCATTCATCAACCCTTTGTATACTCAAAGGCAGAGTTTATATAGTAAGGCAAGATAAGCACATGAAATCTTCCCTTTTGTTTAGCCGTTCTATAACTGAGACCAGTTTATTCCAAAAGTCATGAATTACAGGTAATGTGTATTGACTTGTTTGGCCATCTGTCCTATACTAAGTGCTCGAAATGGATTATTTATAGCTTACAACACTTAAGAGTACTTTACAAATGAGGAAATTGAGCCTTAGAGAGTTTTCAGTACCTTGCTGAAGACCTCACGATAAGTTGCAGAGCCCCATATTTGATCCCCTCAGGTATTCTTATTGTAGAACAAGTTCTTAAGTTATGTCACGTTTCTTTTCCCCATTCTTTGTCTATACATGTTAAGTAGATGTTTGTCTCCATTTAAGTCATTTAATGGAGAGGACAAGATAGGACCAAGTAGAGAGTAATGCATTGTGTTGTTAGAAATCTGTTGGTAGACTAATATATGGTCACTGACAGTGGGAACGTAGTCGTAAACTGCCATACCTGAACAAGTTTCTGTGTTCTGTCGTCAGACATCTTTTTAATCAGGTAAGGTAAAGCTTAGCATCTATGTGGTTTTATTAATGTCTGAATAGTTTTGCTTTATGAAAAAAGATTGGTGTGAATTTGAGAATGTTCGAGAGATGAATTTTCATAAATGTTAATTTCCATTTTTCTGCTATGCATTCGATTGGACCAGTGGGGTTTGGATACCATTTGGTAATATTTGCTAGACTGTGATCTAGATGGGTATGTATTCAGGTAGAATGAGTTAAATCTTACACCTTTCATTTGGGGGTGGGTGGGAGGCTTCTGGTCTTGTATGTGCCTGTGGTTATGACTTCTTGTTCTTATTTAATATGCCATATCTATTTGTATGCCCCTTTTCATTTACCTAGTTCGTTTGCCCAGTCTAGAAGAAAGTGGGAGAAAATCAAGAAAAGATGTTTAGCTTGTTAAACTTTTTATGTAGAATAGCAACTCTGGCACTGGAAGAGTTTGACTCAGCTCTTGCCATAAAGGACAAAGGGTTAAATTGAAAGAAAACACATTTTGCTCCCTGAGGCCAAGGCATTGTTTTAAAACTTTCACATGGAAGGTCTGGGAGTGTGGCAGAGAGTGTAAAATACTTGAAATTCCAAGGTTTATCTTAAATGAATGTATGGGAATTTTGTGTTCTATTCCATTATGTGTTTAACTAAAGATAAAAACTTTAAAATTACCATATCTCTTTGAGTGCCCTTGTCCTTAGAATTAACATTAAGAACCCAAGCCCCAAGGAGTAGCCAAAAAAAAAGCCAAGATTAGTTTGCCAGTGATTGTTGTGTACTTCTTGATGAATCTGTGTTCTTTACTAGTGACTGAGAGAGTTAATGAATTTTTGAAAGATGATTAATTGAGATAATTATTCTTCCATTTGGTATGAGAATCAAAGGATAGAGCAAAGATATACAAATAAATATGGTAAATATAAGTTGCATGATAAAGTCTTCATGAAACAGTTCTGGTGGTTTTATTTTATTTATATATATATCTATCTATATATATCTCCGCTTCTTAAATATTTGAATAAATCTTGAATTCATTTCTTAATGTGTGCCTTCTGTAACATCTCTTGTCTACCTTCAGGTGAGAAGCCATTTAAGTGTGACCAGTGCAGTTATGTGGCCTCTAATCAACATGAAGTAACCCGCCACGCGAGACAGGTTCACAATGGGCCTAAACCTCTTAACTGCCCACACTGTGACTACAAAACAGCAGACAGAAGTAACTTCAAAAAACACGTGGAGCTACATGTTAATCCACGACAGTTCAACTGCCCTGTATGTGACTATGCAGCTTCCAAGAAGTGTAACCTGCAGTATCATTTCAAATCTAAGCATCCTACTTGTCCTAATAAAACCATGGATGTCTCAAAGGTGAAACTAAAGAAAACCAAGAAGCGAGAAGCTGACTTGCCTGATAACAAAATCACCAGTGAGAAAACGGAAACAGAGCAGACAAAAGTAAAGGGGGATGTGACTGGGAAGAAAAACGAGAGGTCTGTAAAAGTGGAGAAGAAAGAGAACGTTTCAAAAGAGAAAAAGCCTTGTAGTAATGCCTCAAGCCAAGTGACCACCAGAACGCGCAGATCGGCCATGGAAGCTAAAGAAGTGGATGTGTCCCCGGGAAACAATTCAGAAAAAAGCTGCAAAAGCAAGAAAAGCAAAAGGAAGGTGGAAGCTGAAGCCCATTCCTTACAAGAGCCTGTTAATGATGAGGCACCTGTGACAAAAAAGAAAAAGAAGGCAGAAAGCAAATCCAAAAATAGTCAGGAAGTGCCAAAGGGTGACAGCAAAGTAGAGGAGAATAAAAAGCAAAACATTTGCATGAAAAACAGTACAAAGAAGAAAACTGTGAGAAGTAAATCATGTAAGAAAAGCAGCCAGCCTGCTCAGAGGAGGCCCACTCAGATGGAGTCTGCTCAGGCGGGGTGTGTGCAGACGGAGCCACTGCCGCCTCCTTCTCCTCCCCCTCCCCCTGCCCCTCCCGTGGGGTGTGGTGAGGTCGAGGCTGTCCAGAAGGGGCCTGTTCACATGGAGCCATCTCCTCCCATGGAGCCATCTCCTGCCATGGAGCCTGTTCAGGTGACCCCTGTTCAGATGGAGCCTTCTCTTCCTCCTCCTCCCCCAGAGCCTGCTCAGGTGGGGTCTGTTCAGATAGAGCCTCCTCCACCCCCTCCCCCTGTGGGGGATGCTGAGATGGAGGTTGTTGAGAAGGGGCCTGTTCAGACAGAGCTGCCTCCTCCCACGGAGCCGATCCCCAGAAGGTCTCCTCGAAAAGATAACAGAAAGGAAAAGTCCAGCATGCTGAATGAAATGGCACGGAAGGAGCAAGTCCTTATTGAGGTTGGCTTAGTGCCTGTTAAAGAGAAGCAGCTTCTAAAAGAAAGTGCCAGTGCACAGGATCTCTTCCCACCATCACCACCCCTGCCAAAGGAAAACTTAAAAGGGGAAGAATCGGAAGACCCAAATTTGTTCCCTGCAGGCGAAGGAAATAAAGAAGCCCCTCTTCAAAAAGTGGGAGCAGAAGAGGCAGATAAGAGTCTGGCTGGTGTTGCTGCTGTTATCAAGGAATCTGCCAACACTTCATCCTCTGAACAAAACTTGAATATGCCAGAGGGTGAAACTTCAGAGGATAAACCTCAGGCTGAAGCTGTGCTCTGTGCAGTGGAGCTGGACACTGCTGAGAAGCAAGCAGAGAATTTCCCCAGCAGAGACTCGGCAGCTGAAGAACCAGTTTCACCACCACTGCCTTCTCTACCGCAAGAAAAACATGAAGCCGTGTCCACAACTGCTGTGGCATCACCTCCTGTCACCGTGGCAGTAATGAGTCTCAGGAAATGGATGAAGACGAAGGCATCCACAGTCATGATGGAAGTGACCTAAGTGACAACACGTCAGAGGATAGTGATGATTCTGGATTGAACGGGGCTCGGCCAGTTCCCCAAGAGCCCAGTGGGAAAGATGGAAAGGATGCCTTGGCTGTCAATGGCACGGAAGGAGCAAGTCCTTATTGAGGTTGGCTTAGTGCCTGTTAAAGAGAAGCAGCTTCTAAAAGAAAGTGCCAGTGCACAGGATCTCTTCCCACCATCACCACCCCTGCCAAAGGAAAACTTAAAAGGGGAAGAATCGGAAGACCCAAATTTGTTCCCTGCAGGCGAAGGAAATAAAGAAGCCCCTCTTCAAAAAGTGGGAGCAGAAGAGGCAGATAAGAGTCTGGCTGGTGTTGCTGCTGTTATCAAGGAATCTGCCAACACTTCATCCTCTGAACAAAACTTGAATATGCCAGAGGGTGAAACTTCAGAGGATAAACCTCAGGCTGAAGCTGTGCTCTGTGCAGTGGAGCTGGACACTGCTGAGAAGCAAGCAGAGAATTTCCCCAGCAGAGACTCGGCAGCTGAAGAACCAGTTTCACCACCACTGCCTTCTCTACCGCAAGAAAAACATGAAGCCGTGTCCACAACTGCTGTGGCATCACCTCCTGTCACCGTGGCAGTAAATGAGTCTCAGGAAATGGATGAAGACGAAGGCATCCACAGTCATGATGGAAGTGACCTAAGTGACAACACGTCAGAGGATAGTGATGATTCTGGATTGAACGGGGCTCGGCCAGTTCCCCAAGAGCCCAGTGGGAAAGATGGAAAGGATGCCTTGGCTGTCAAAGTGGCTGAGGGAGATTTCGTTTGTATCTTCTGTGATCGTTCTTTTCGAAAGGAAAAAGATTACAGCAAACACCTCAATCGCCATTTGGTTAATGTATACTTCCTTGAAAAGGCAGCTCAAGGGCAGGAGTAATGAAACTCTGGTCAAGGCTTCAGTTCTTAGTGTCTAAGGTCTCTGACATTTTACATTCATTTGGAGTAGTAGACAGCCTTTTGTTTTTAAAATTAATTACTGTCCAATCTTGATTTTTAAGTGGCACTCTTTCTTAGGACTCTGTGTACCTATTGATGTACACATTTTAGTAAATCCAACGGAGTTACTGTAGCAGACATCTAAATCTGTAAGCTTTTTTTTTTTTTTACCTCTTTTTGCTTTTAATTTGAACTAAGGTGGCCAAGGTGGTATTAGAGCATTCTGTCAATTTGTTCAGCTATATAACTTATCAGTTTTTTCCTCATGTCTGTTTTCCTATTTCACTTTAGTTTGTTCTTCGTTTATAGCCCTATAAAAATTGGCTTACTTAAACAGCAAATGACTTGAAGAATTTGCCTGCTTTATATAAAGTTAGCACTTTAAAATTGTTCTAGCGATAAGAAGAGAGACTTGAATTTGAAGAGAAATTCTCCCAACAATGGATGTTCTATCAATCCAGGTATTTACCTTCCTGAATTTTGATGAGTATGTATGTTTATTTGTGTATGTGTTAATTGTCATAAAAACAATGATTTTGGTGGGGTTTTTGTTTTGGTGCTTTAATGCCTTAAGATGTTGCACATTGTTTCTTTTTAACCTATGCAGTTAAATTTTTTCTAGAAATAGCATTTGCATTGTAATACTTTATATATGCATGTTTATTTTGATCTCTCTGGAGGGATGCATTTTAGTCTTGTTTGCAAAAGGGGCAGTTTTCTTTTTCCTTGCCACAGTTGTCTTTTTTGCAGAATAGTAGTCTGTGCAAATTTGTGAGCAAATGAAAGATGCAGGTTTAGTCCATTGATTTTGATTTTAACATCTATGCCAGAATCTGTATTTCATATAAGTTATTTATTTTAAATTGATGTAGTGAGTTCACACCTTTCAGTTTGTACTTTGCAGTAAATAAACCACTAGATCTATGTTGAATGGATTTTTATCTCAAATACCAACCATAAGTGAACTTTTTGGCCCTTCTTAGTTCATCTGCTTTCTCAGTGTGTGGTGTTAAGTTGTATCTTATAGGAAACCTCTTTTCGTATATGGTTGGTGTTTATATGTCTGCTCCGCTGAATAAAGACCTAGAATTTTAATTTGGAAACTGTAAATCTGGAACTAGGAGGCATAATTACTCCCAAGTTATACAGAGTATCAGTTTGTGAGATTCCAAAGCCATAGCAATTACACAGAAAACCTAGGATGAGAAAGGTAGTATGAGTGCTGGTAGACCAGCTCCTCCTTCCTGTGAATATAGTGACAAAGGCTGGCGAAAACTGAAGTTCAGTCCAGATTAAAAAATCACACTTTCTCAGGGATCTCCTCCAACTAGTGGGTGTCCTGGCTGTTACCGGGACAGCCTTTTGCTACAGGTGAGGCCTCAAATGAATAGCTATTTTGGTGTTCCTACGGGACCACTTTGTATGGAAAAGAGTTGTGCCCCAAACTTGCTGGTAGGTTCTTTGGCCAGTCACCAAAGAATATGAAAGAATCTAACATAGGTTTTTTGTTTTTCCTTGTAAAAGTATGATTCCAGTAAGGAACCTTGATTCTTATCCTCCCAGGTTCTATTCTGAAGTAATCACTTTATATATTGTTTGTTTTCTTTTGTCTGGTGGATCTCTGAGGCAGGTTTCAGGGTTTGGCAATGCAACATGAAAAATTAGGAAAAAGTATTAAACTGTGTGTGGAAAACTAGTTATTCTGAGAGTGGGTGTTTAAGGTAAAGGACATTTGAACTTGGAATTGACTGGGAGGCCAAAGATTTAAAGAAGCAGAAAATTTTCTCAAGATATGAGTAAGTTGTGTATTACTGTTGTGTGTTTTCTGTACATAATAGGGATTTGTAAATGATGTTGAATTCTAGGTGAATTCTCAGCTCTGACAATCATTGTCAAACAGATCAAGCTGCAGATATTTATGTTTTAAAACTTAAATTATGAAGCTAGTTAAACCTTTCTAACAACTAGATTTAATGTTCATGAGTACATTTTATATTAAAACGTTCTTTTCCAGTACATACAAAAATATTCATATTAAGTACAAATTGGAGATTGGGAATCAGTTTGGATTCTTTGATACCTCAAAAGAAAAAAAAAATTGGCTTCTGGGCAATTGGATGTATTTTCTTATCTAGATTTTAAGACTAGAATGCCAAAACCAAAAATGTGAAAGAAATTAAAACCCCTCATTAAAGTGATTTGTGAAAACACTGTTACTGGAAATTGAATGGACTTGAGGCCTCTCCTCCAGAAAACAAGGACTTGTTTGTCAGGCCTATATTAGGTTCTGAACCTTAGTGCCATGTATTCTTATTAAAAATCATTTGATTAAAAAATATTTCATTGAAAAGTATATTAGTAATATGAACTTCTGGTCTAGTTCTTCCATTTGAAAAATGTGCTGTTTGCATGGGACTATTTGAATCTTTTTTTTTCCCTCAGTTTCCCTTCCACTGATAGGATTGAAGCTAGACTTTTCCCTTTTGATAAAGGAATAAAAAGTAAACATGTTGTTTGTAAACTGATGTTTAATATTAAAGGTTGAAATATTTAGAATACCTTTATAAGCCTAATCCTAGGTAGCTTTGTAAAATATATCTCTTAGCTGTCTTTTGAACCTATGTTCACATTGCTTTTCAGGATATTTTAAGTTCTTTTCCTCTTTTCAGAGCTGCTTCATTGAGGCTTTTTTTTTTTTTTTTTAATTGAAGTGTAATTCATAAAGAGCTTTTTGAAACTTTTTTTTTTTTAATTAGGCTTCTTTTAAACTATTGCCGTATGTTTTGCTCTAGTCTTCTAAGAAAGGCCATTTTATTTTTTAGAGTCGCTTCTAAAGTCACATGGTCTTTAACTTTGGGGACTCTTGCATCTGAGTGCTAATTCAGATTTAAGCCTAAGTAACCTCAATTGCTTGTCACTCCAAGAATGTTGACAATGGAAGAAATACTTTGTTGTAGTTCTGGACTAAAAAGCTGGGGAAGAAACTTCATTTTCTTTTTTGCACAAATCAGAAAAATAGCTACTGTGCAGAGTTTTCTTTTTCACTTCAGCTGATGAACTGGATTGATAGTGTTAATTCAGATTTAAGAGATTATCTGAATCTTGGTTTGAATAGATTTGGGATCTGCATGTAATATTAACTAGATCAGATAGCTTTTTTATATTTTCACATGTATACATAGGCTCTCCCTACCCTTATCAACATCATTAGTTACTGAACTTTGTGAACTGGCATTGAAACATTACATGTTTTGTTGTACCAGTTATATAAACTTTTACAGTGCAATACATGATGTTTTTCAGAGACAAACCAAAGGTTTATTTCTCAAGGTTCCTGCTGTTTGCTTTAGCAGCATTTGATGGAGAATCTTTTATATACATTTTTAATAGATGAAAAACCAGATTGCAAATCCTTTTTATTGTTTTTGTTTTTTGAAGCAAACCATGTACCAGGTTTTTGGTCCCAATTGTGTAGGATAAGTTAAATTGCATTCTATTAACCCATATGAGTGTATTTCTGTAAGCATAGTAATGTTGNCTTTTATATACATTTTTAATAGATGAAAAACCAGATTGCAAATCCTTTTTATTGTTTTTGTTTTTTGAAGCAAACCATGTACCAGGTTTTTGGTCCCAATTGTGTAGGATAAGTTAAATTGCATTCTATTAACCCATATGAGTGTATTTCTGTAAGCATAGTAATGTTGAAATAAAGTTTTAAAAAGCATGTTATGCCTTGTTTATTTGTGGTACATCAAATGTCAAGGAGCCCAAATTTATTTGGCTGGAACTAGAAGTAATATTCTCAAAACATTTTCACTCTGATAACCCAGGGTAAATAGAAAGGTACTGAAAATCTCTGGGGATAACCAGTCCGTGAGTAGAAGTCCAAAGCCTCTCTTCCTATAATCTGCTTTCTGGGAAGTGGATATGTAGTAGGTAGGGGAGAAACAACCTGAAGACAATTTATAGGAAACTATATACTTCCCAATTACAGGTCCCTTAACAGTAATCATCTACATGTCTGCTCTCAGTAGCAAGCCTGCTATCAGTAAATATTCACTCATTGGAAAAAGATCCATTGAACAGAAAATAAGATGAGTGACACTGAATGTTCGCTGAGTGCTAGGGCACTATTTTGACTCTAATTCTGCTCTAATGGAAGTCTGAGAAGGAAATGAAGTCCAAGGGAAAATGATAAGCCATATTATGAGGTTCTGCTTCCTATGTTACTGGAAATGACTGTGCTGTATGTTGAAAAACGGTGTTAAAGACTTAGGTATTTTTTAGGTATTTCTGTGGACTTGAGAGAAAAGGGAGAACAAGTTGGAGAAACATCAGAACAACTGGATTGCATTCTGTCCTGATGGAGTAAGTGACCTAAAGTTCATGTTTCAGGAAAGGATTTTTAAACGTTATTGATGTGCAACTTGTTTGTTACTGTTAAGTGTGTTACCGCAAGTGTGTTTTTCCAGTCCCTTGCTGTTCCCTTCTCAGAGGCTCACCCTGTTATGATTTTTACAAGTATCCGTTTTTCACTTAGTCTTTGGCCGTCCTTGTATTCTCCCCGGGGGGGTTATGGTACAGTAGTGGGCCCCCCTCCAAGGGTACTCATCCTCAGCTCCATAAGGGTAGGTTGGTGGAGAGGCTAACAACAATGTACTGATCTGTAATCAGGGGAAGTTTCAGTGTAAACAAAATTGCTTATTTAAAGGATTATTATTGATGTTTGCTGTATCAAGTGCTCTGTGGCCTTTGCGTTAGAGTTGGGTTCACTGTGGACCTCTCTTCCTTACAACTATAATTTTGCAAATTACTTTTAACTTTGTTAAATCTGTTTCTTCATCGTGAAAATGAGGTCATACAGTACTTGTATCCATATGGTGACTCAAGTGTTAAATGCTTTTGTTGGGTTTTTAAAATATATTTTTGACTGTGCTACACCAAGCTTGGGGGAATCTCTTAGTTCCCCGATCAAGGACTGAACCTGGGCCACAGCGTTGGAAGGGCTGAGTCCTAATTACTGGACTGCCAGGGAATTCCTGAGTGTTAAATATAGTTCCAGCTGAGCTATTTCAAATCCTAAAAGATGATGCTGATAAAGTGCTGCACTCAATATGCCAGCAAATTTGAAAAACTCAGCAGTGGCCACAGAAGTGGAAAACGTCAGTTTTCATTCCAATCCCAAAGAAGGGCAATGCCAAAGAATGTTTAAACTAAACACAGTTGCACTCATTTCAGAGGCTAGCAAAATAATGCTCAGAATTCTCCAAGCTAGGGTTATGTGAACGAAGAACTCCCAGATGTTCAGGCCGGATTTAGAAAAGTCAGAGGAACCAGAGATGAAATTGCCAACATCCATTGGATCACAGAAAATCATCAGCTTCACTGATTATGCTAAAGCCTTTGACTCTGTGGATCACAAACAGTGGAAAATTCTTCAAGAGATGGAAATACCAGACCATCTTACCTGCATCCTGTGAAACCTGTATGCAGGTCAAGAAGCAACAGTTAGAATTGGACATGAAACAAGAGATGGGTTCCAATTTGGGAAAGGAGTACGTCAAGGCTGTATATTGTCACCCTGTTTATTAACTTAATATGCAGAATGCTGTGCTGGATGAAGCACAAGCTGGAATCAAGATTGCTGGGAGAAATATCAACAGCCTCAGATATGCAGATGACACCACCCTAATGGCAGCAAGTGAAGAGGAACTAAAGAGCCTCTTGATGAAGGTGAAAGAGGAGAGTGAAAAAGCTGGCTTAAAACTCAGCATTCAGAAAACTTAAGATCATGGCATCTGGTCCCATTACTTCATGGCAAATAGATGGGGAAACAGTGGAAACACGACAGAATTTATTTTCTTGGGCTCCAAAGTCACTGCAGACTGTGGCTACAGCCATGAAATTAAATGACGCTTGCTCCTTGGAAGAAAAGCT
>SJXQ01011913.1:290971-388057 GCA_006408695.1 Aepyceros melampus
TACTGCGGGTCTTCCCTCGGCGCCTGCAGGGGCGCGGGGCGCGGGGCTGGCCCGCGGCGTCGGGGCAGCGCCCAGGCCCACTGGCGGCCACAGAGGACGGAGCCACGGCGGAGAGCCCCGGGAGTCAGGACTGCTGGGCCAGCAGAGAGGGTCCGCAAAGGGGGTTTCTGAGGATGACCCGCCCCGTGCTTTCCTGGAGAAGCTGGACTCTGCGTTGGCACCCTCTTGCCTGCGATCCATCCTGCTGCACGCACATCCCCTAATATTCTTGAATGATGAGACAAAAAGTGTTTTCGCTGGCCATTCAGAGCCAAGAGTAGAATACAAGAAAATGCTTTCATGGGAAAAAAGTACCTCAGATGATCTGCGGATAACAATGGCATCACTGGCTGCACAGGCTTTTGAATGAGCAAATCTGTTATGCCGTGGTTAAGGGACAGGCAGACCAATAAAAATAGTGAGACTAAGCGCTGTCCTCGAATGCTTGCTTTTGCATTAACTCTGGATGCCCACGGCGCGCAGTCAAGCTCCGGCTTTGATTCGTGTGACTAGACAGACTTAAAGTCAGTGGAACTTGAACCCATAGAAAGCTGGTTGATACAGAACGCACTCTCTGTGCTTGAAAGACATTTAGGCTTGGGAAGCCACGTCAAGGAGGTTATTGACATTTCCTTACACAGCTATCAGACGAGAATCAAAAGCTGTAACAGCAAGCTTTGAGTTTACCTTCAGCACCATCTGGCAGGGCCGCCATCCCAGGCTCTCTCTCCAGCCTGTTCTCTGACCATCTGACGAGAGTAGATACTTGTAAAAGTCAACCCTGCTGGGTTTTTCTGAGCCAGGCCAAGTTGATGGTAAGCTGTTGTCATTTCTGTGTTTTGTAGAATAATTTGAGCAAAAACTGATATCTCTTCTCACACCCCTTTCCTTCCACTTGACATGCAATTTACATGGAGGCCCTACGGTGAAAGTTGCAATATTAACATTACCTTTAGATAACCCTTCCTCAAACTAGGAACCCTAGCAGTGTTAACCCAAAATAAAAAATGAGCTTGAACCTGTCTGCCGGAGCTCAGTCATAGAGGGGAAAAAAAAAGCAAGTACTTCCCCTTACGGAAGGTCTCCAGCTCCTAGGAGCTGAGATGTCTCCTGCACTAACCTTTTTCTGTGCTGACTCCTTTTGTTGTGTGCTGGTAATTTGATGAAACGCCCTGAAGAGCAGTTTTTAAGGAGCCCAAAGGAAGATGCCCCATTTCCCGAGGTATTGATTGCATTTATCAGTTTATGTCACGTGCTAAATTACCATGCCGTGTGCTATTTTAGTGTTTTGGGGAAATGAAAAATAAAACCTGTTCTTTAGCATAATAAATGTCTTATTTTACGTGTGTAGTCTTGGTTCCTGTTGTCTTTATTATTAATACAGCCTTCCTCATACTTCAGTCTGTTTGTGAAAAGTTGTTCACTGATTTAGAAGATTGGAAGCAGAGAATGAAAAGCAAAATGTAAAATCACTCTGGAGCTCAACTCTCCAGATAGAATGAAATAATGTATTATGATCCTTGTGGAGTGGGTGCTCACCCTCGTGAAACAGTGGTCTGTAGCCAGTCTAAAAGGACACCGACCCGACTGACCGAAGCAAGCCCTGGCTAGTGGACTCTCCAGCTCAGAGTTGCCAACGGGCGGTGAAGCGAAATGACACATTTCAGTGTTTTAGAATGGGATCAGTTTTCTTGTCAACACCCTCTCCCTGTCCCCCTTCCCAGTCACGTGCTAAATTACCATGCCGTGTGCTATTTTAGTGTTTTGGGGAAATGAAAAATAAAACCTGTTCTTTAGCATAAAAAAAAAAAAAAAAAGAAAAGCTATGACAAACCTAGGCACCATTTTAAAAAAGCAGAGACATTATTTTGCTGACAAAGGTCATATAGTCAAAGCTATGATTTTTCCAGTAGTCATGTGTGGATGTGAGAGTTGGAAAAAGAAGGCTGAGCACTGAAGAATTGATGCTTTTAAAGTGTGGTGTTGGAGAAGACTTGAGAGTCCCTTGGACTGCAAGGAGATCAAACCAGTCCATCCTAAAGGAAATCAGTCCTGAATATTCATTGGAAGGACTGATGTTGAAGCTGAAACTCCAATCCTTTGGCCACCTAATGGGAAGAACTGACTCATTTGAAAAGACCTGATGCTGGGAAAGACTGAAGGCAGAAGGGGACAACATGTAATTTGACATGTAATTTTAGTATTAAGACCTTTTTCCACTAATAACAAAGCAAGTAAGTATCCTTAAATATATAAAAGTGCTTCCTCTATTTGACATAATTAAGGTGTATAATCCACCTGCCTCTCTTGCATATCTTTTATAGTAGCTTTTAATGTTAAAATAGTATGTGGGCTGTGTCAAATGATATAATTGCTACTAGAGTCAGAATGATTTTGTTCTCACTGCTTAACCCAAGTACCTAAAACAGTATCTGGCCCTTGGAAGGGCAGATAGTTGTTGATTACTCAGGGATATAGTTGTGTTGTGTGTGTGACATTTTTATGTGGGTGTGTTCTCCCTGATTTCAACCAATTCATATACAGTGGTCATTTTACTGTAATTTAAAAATTGTGATAGATAAATACTGTTTCATAGACTGAGTATTGTCTGAACACATTAGCAAGGCAAGGAGAGAGTTTACTCAGGTAGCAGAAAATAGCAAGTCTTGAGAAAGTGACTTTGTTAAGAAACTAATAAATGCTTAAGTTTACAGAGAAGCGGGAATGGTACCCTGAAATCTATGGACCCCTTATTTGGGATCCACCACTCAATGTTTGTTTTCTGCACATTATGTATATTATGTGGTGGAAGCCCAGAAATTAAGTTGAAAGCATACCTCTTCATCTCTGAATAGTTGTTTGTATTTCCTAAGGATAAGAGCACTCTCTTATACAACAACCAACCATCCTATAACAATTAAATTCATGGCTTTAAAGATTGGTGTAGTCTGTATAGTCTTAAGTTCAGATTGTGCCAAATATCTTAATAACTTTACATATCTCCCTGCTCCTAATTGTTGCATTTGGTTGTCACATATCTTTTAGTTTGGAACAACTTAGCATTTGTGCTTCACAACATGAAGAGTTTGAAACTGTTTAAAGAATGTTTCTTAATTTGAATTATAGTATCATTATTTTCTCATGCTTCACTTCACGTTATGTGACTTGGCAGGAATAGTCAGTACCGGTACATTACATCAGTACATTACATCAGTAGGCACATGATCCTGTTATTGGTTGTGTTAACTTTTATTGTTTGATTAACATGTTGTCTACCAGATTTCTCCACTGACATTATTTATTTCCCTTTGTAATTAATATTCCATGGGATGATATAGTAAAATTATCTTAATCCTTCAACAAACCTAGTGATTTTCTCATCTGTTGGTTCTTCCTTGAGTCAGTTATATCTTTTATGGTAACTGATATTCTTTATCAATAAGAGCTTCCTTTCCCTTTAACCCATAGACTCAGGGTCTTGTTTCCTGTGGTAAATGGCACTTTACCCCCATTCATACACTGGAAGTGGGTGGGGGGATACCCTTTCAGGCTCTCTAAATGAGATTCTTAAGAGTGAGACTATTACACTGAACAATTTAAACTCATATATCACATTTCTCCTTGCTTATAACAGTACTATAAAATTTACGAAAGCTTGAAAGAATGTCTTAAGGATTAAATTGTGGAAATTTACCAGTGGTCAGGATTCTACCACCAGAAGGGGCAATTTTAGAGACCACTATCCTAATTCTTACGTTGATTTTGAATACTGCACCTTTGATTTCTTTTTCTGTGTGCTCTGCTGCTGCTGCTGCTAAGTCGCTTCAGGCATGTCCAACTCTGTGTGACCTCATAGACGGCAGCCCACTAGGCTCCTCTGTCCCTGGAATTCTCCAGGCAAGAACACTGGAGTGGGTTGCCATTTCCTTCTCCAATGCATGAAAGTGAAAAGTGAAAGTGAAGTAGCTCAGTCGTGCCTGACTCCCAGCGACCCTGTGGACTGCAGCCTACCAAGGCTCCTCCGTCCATGGGATTTTCCAGGCAAGAGTACTGGAGTGGGGTGCCATTGCCTTCTCCTGTGTGCTCTAATTAACTTTTTAAAGATCACATAATGCAGGTACAACAGCAAACTCCTAACAAGTTAAAATCTATCTTGACTAGCTGTCTTTCTACTAATCCTCTTCGTCTCATTTGTTTCTTCTGCAGAATTAATTACTGTTAATATTAACTCTACCTCCATATGTGTATGCATATTGAAATGTTTGATTTCTGGGCTGTTTACATAACTGGGATTCTCCAGTGAGTAGAATTTGGAGAGCACTAGTATTTAGGACTATTTTCATTCTGTTGTACAGTGTTTTATTGTATGGATATATCTGGTTTTATCAAATTAATTATTGCCAAAACTGGTTGATAGTCTGGAAATACCTTGAGAGTGGACGGGCATGTGAAGTGAGTGGTTCAAGGAACCCATAATATCTTATAACCTTACAAGTTATGGTTATATTTGTGTCCTTAAAATAGAACTTATTTCAGACTTGCTAATAGTGATCAAGTCTGTCCTTTTGATTTTTTTTTTTTTTAACAGAAGATGTATATATTTGGGATGTTTAATTTACTGTGGCTTAAAATAACGATGGATAACATGTTCATGTAGCATTCAGCATTGATACGGTAAGGGAGAGGAGATAGCCTACATTTGCATCTGAATGGATTTTTTGCATTTTAAATTTACAGAAGTAATAGTGCACACTTTTCTTTAAAAACTTCCTGAAAGATTTATGATGAATCAAAGTCGTACGACCTGTGTTCCCTCCTTTTTTCAATCACATAGCTATTCTATGTATCTGACTCCTGAGGTAAATTTAAGTCAGCATCAATTTTCTTTCATATTCATTTATTTATTTGGCTGCATCTGGTCAGAGTTGCGGCACACAGGATCTTCATTGTGGCGCATAGCTCAATTGCCCTGTGGCATGTGGGATCTTAGTTCCCCACCAGGGATCAAACTCATTTCCCCTGCATCGCAAGGCGGATTCTTAACCACTGGACCACCAGGGAAGTCCCATCATCAAATTTCTTGTTTGATTAATTTACAGTGGGTTCTCTTCATATAGGTCAGAACATACAGCATGTTGTACTGCATTTGCCTCAGGGTGATGAACATGCTGAAACTGTGGTGGATGAAAGTAGCCACAGATTTTTGGCAGCCCTTCCAGTTAGCTTGAGTTTCTGCTGCCACTGCAACTTGCTTTGACCAATAGAATACAGCAGAGTGACGTTGATTTGGGAGCTTCAGCCTCCAGAGGCCTTGCAGCTTCTACTCATGCTCTTTTTGAACACCATAGCCTGTGAATGAGCCAGAACTGGCCTACTTGAGGATGAGATCCTAGGTAGAGAGAGAGACCCCTGGGAAAAGACCCAGGTTTCTCAGCTGTTACAGCCATCCCAGCTGAAGTTCCTGACATGGAGTGAGGTCTGCAAATGCATGTCCCCAGTGGGCAGAAGAACCACCGAGCTAAGCCCAGATTAAACTGCCAAATGAAAGAGCAAAGCTTCTTTCAGTTCACTAAGTTTTGAGGTGGTTAGTTACTGAGCCATCAGATGTGGATACAAACCTAATTATGCCCTCAATTTAGTTAAAAAAGAAGCATTTCCAATTGACAAGTGAGCAATTATACCTAGAAGTGACTGAAGCCACACTGAATGGAGGAGTTATCGGGTAAGTGGTACTGTTAAGCATTGTTTTGTTGAACAATCTTACCCAAGTTCCCTTGTCGAAAATCTTCAACACATTCCTCAGAACTAACTTACATAATAGCCTTAGTTGTCCAGTGAAAAAGACATTTTCTTAAGCTAATACTTCAATAAAATACATCCTTTATCTGATATTTTAGGGACAGTAGTCCCCATTTTACTAATTTTCCTTCCTCTTGAATGTTTAACCATAATTTAAAGTCAAAGATAGGAAAAATAAGTATTTTTAGGCCCATTGTTAGATGCTGAGGAAAACTGGGCAACCAGGATCCCTTTTTATTTAAAGTAAATGTGAAAAGGAACAGGAAACAGGATGAGTGCTACACAGTAGAAAAGACAAGGCCATTTGAGCAAGTTCAGGGCCAAATCTGGTTTTTGGAGCTATTTGATCTGTGAATACATAGGGATCACCAGTTCTCCTATGTCACTAAAGGATCAGGGTTTTAGATCAGTTTTTCTTTCAGGATAGTTTCTTTCCTATGTTATAATTCTTTGGATGTTTGCATTCCAAATGTCCTGTGTATGTTACTTCCTATTAATCAGAATTGTGGGTTAGGATCTCCTTTTATGCTGTGATCTGTCTGTGGTACTGGGCAAAGATCACTAGCAATGTGTAAAGATTTTTAGCCAGCCATGAAAGTACTTTCAGTTTTTTTGTTTTTTAAAAATTTGTTGAAGTATAGTTGATTTATAGTATGTTAACTTCTGTACAAGTGACTCAGTTACATCTATATCTATATATAGATACACCCCTGTATGAGGTGTTTCATGTTCCCCTTTCCAACCCTTCCTTCCTAACTCTCCCACTTTGATTTGAAAACCCTAGAATGCTTTAGCTCTTCCCACATACTTGTGTCCTTTTCTCCCTTTGTTCAGGTTATTAAGAAGTTTTCTTGAAAACTTGATTCTACCCTCCTCCCAGGCTTGGGCTATTTCCAAATACACACATATAATGTGTATGTTACACATAATATACACATTTTTCATATTCTTCCCCAATATGGTTTATCTTAGTTCCCTGAAAGCACTTTTCATTTAAAACTGCTTGATAGAGTAAGACAGCATAGAAATCACAGACACTTGTATCGATTTGGGTAAGGGTACAGCCCAACACACATACACCTCCTACCTATGAAGAATATTCTTTGTGTGTGTGTGTGTGTGTATTTGGAGGAATATTCTTCTCAGACTGGAATTTTATATGGGAGGATTAAAATGAAGCTAGGAAGTGTCTGTAACACAGGGTTTCCAAGGATACAGTGTCATTCTTTGAGGTCTTCAAGTGGGTTGATTTTCTTAGATGGTGCTAGTGGTAAAGAACCTGCCTGCCAATGCTGGAGATGTAAGAGACTCTGATTTGATCCCTTGTTGGGAAGATCCCCTGGTGAAGAACATGGCAAACCACTCTGGTATTCTTGCCTAGAGAATCCCATGAACAGAGGAGCTTGGTGGGCTACAATCCATAGGGTCAGAAGGATTCAGACATGACTCAAGTGACTTAGCACACATGCATGTATAAATTAAAATCCATAGAGCTACGTTGAAAGGGGAAAAGTCAGTTTCACTGTATAAAGGTGCTGGAAGCTTTTGTTTGAATATTGAATCACATCTCTGTCATTCATTAGTTATGTGATCCTGGCTAGTTACTTTTGCCTCAGTTCCATCTCTAAATACAGATAATAGTAATATATACCTCCTGCATGGGGTTGTTCTAAGGATTCAGTTAGGATATATATATATAAAATGCCTAAAACAGTGCCTGCCTCACTGTCCTAAATAAGGGCTGCATGTGTGCTCAGTTGCTACAGTAGTGTCGACTCTGTGACCTAATGGGACATAGCCCTCCAGGCTCCTCTGTCCATGGGATTCTCCAGGCAAGAATACCACACTGGGTTGCCATTCCCTCCTCCAGGGGATCTTCCCAACAAAGGGATCGAACCTGAGTCTCATATGTCTCCTTTGGCAGGTGGGTTCTTCACCACTAGCAGCACCTGGGAAGTCATCATACGATCATAGCAGCAATGAATATTCTCATATACAACTGTCCTGAGGTACTGCCTTTAGGCAGGACTGGAAGAAACCCTAGAAAAGTGTCAATCTAAGTCAGCTTTCCATTTTTCAGAGAAGGGAAAAGTCAAACCCTCAGAAAAGTCCCTTTGTTCTCCTAATTCATTCATACATTGACTCCAGACAGCTATTTTCTGGGGACTTAGTGAAAAGTTTGAAAGGAACGTTGGCTGTCTCACATGTCCAAAATCACCTGATAATGTGGTCTCTACCCCACATTAAGAAACAGATGTGTCTTTCTGTGGCCTCAGTTTTCTCAGATCTACCAGTGCTCCTGGTCAGAGGTACTCAGTGTCTGTGATTAAGCATCATACCTATTGTACCTACTATTAAGACCAAAGAAATCTTTCCACTAGGTTTGTTACTCAGAAGGCAAATTCTGAGAATTATATGAGAAAAGGAAGCTTCTGAAAAACAGGAACCTAAAGCTCCAAGCCATAGGTATTTACTGTAAAACTCTAGACTTAGGAATTTTGAGGTCATGAAACTCTTACGGTCTTTGACATGATGTAGAAAAGTGATGCATCGTTCATGCATGATATTAAATTATTCATCTTAAGCCGTTCCCACCCACTGCAGGGCATCAGTGAGACAGACAACAGGACAAAGATGAAGAGCAGGCAGAGGTGCTAGCTGTTGGATTCCCATGAGTCTGAAGTCTTGTTTTTATTGTTTAAGCATTACTCTGACATTTGAGAGAAAACAATCCCTTGGGGAGGAGGAGAGGAGCCAAGAGAAAATGGAGCAGTCTGAGAAAGAATGGAAATGATTCTGTTGCTCCACAAGACACAGCCAGGTGGGAGGGAAGCCAGGGTAGACGATCAGAGGCTGTCTACAAAACAGCTCGCCTCAGCTGGAGCCTGGGGTGCCTACTCTGTGAGGCAGTAAGAGGTCTGCCAGTCTGGCACCGCTGGAGCTCCAAGTTAGTCATCTGCAGGAAACCAGCCTTGATTTCCATTTTGCAGAGAGAGTGATCAAGAAGCACAAGCACACAGGATTGCGTCTGTTCTCTACTCCATTGTCATGGCAAGTGTTGCAAGTAACAGAGACAAATAGACACTGGGGAACTACACAAAGCCCCAGTGATTGGCAGAACTTGCTGTTTATGGTGATTAGAGATAGAAAATACATTAAACTTCACTGAAACTTTGAAGAAAATGCTATTTTAAAAGAGGAGAAAAAGAGAAGATGGAACCTCAACCCCTATTCTGTGGACTTGAGGGGCTGTCCTGACACCTTGCCGTTAACTTCTCTGTCCTGATTCCTGCATGTTGCCATGGTATAAATGATTAATGCTGGAAGGGTACTCTTCATACAGAAACCAGTGGATTAAGAAGTATTAGTAAGTGGACTTATACTCAGAAACAAACACAGTAAGAGAACTTTCTTAATAGCAAATCCACCGTGGATCAGTTGGATAGACCAGCAGTAATCCGGGCTGCACTAGGGTGGCAGAATGTGGTGTAAATTAAAAACAAAACCTAGCACCAGTCTCTACTGTCTGCTCAGAGGGCTTTTTTCATCTGAGGTCTTGTAACCACCCTTTGGCTTCCCTGCCTGTTTTTGCTGAGAATCCTATAAAGTTAGGACTGAGAAATAGTGTAATTCCCTCATTTTATAGATGAGAAAATGAAGACCCAAAGAGATTAAAACCAGGGAAACTGAAACTTACTTAGTAAGTTGCACTGTTTAAAACTGCTAGCAAAGTACCTTGGAACATTTTTAGGTGTGCCTTAGTGATGGCACCCCACTCCAGTACTCTTGCCTGGAAAATCCCATGGATGGAGGAGCCTGGTAGGCTGCAGTCCATGGGGTCACTGAGAGTCGCACACGACTGAGCGACTTGACTTTCACTTTCCACTTTCATGCATTGGAGAAGGAAATGGCAACCCACTCCAGTGTTTTTGACTGGAGAATCCCAGGGGCCGGGGAGCCTGGTGGGCTGCCGTCTATGGGGTCGCACAGAGTTGGACACGACTGAAGCGACTTAGCAGCAGCAGCAGCAAGTGAAAATATAACCGTTGAATTTTAGAGGTAAGAGAAACCTGAGAATATAAACTCTGAACATTTAAAAAAGAATCCCTGCTAGTTCAGACATCTGAAAGCCTAAAGAAAAGATGAGGGAGAAATGTTCGGCTTTCTAAAATACATAAATTTTCAGGGTAAATGCATCATCAGTTTTTGAGTTCTGTATTTTTCCATAAATGCACGTTTACCATATTTTCTTCTTTTTAATCTAAAGATTTCAGGCCTAAGCTCCAAACTGCAAACAGTACACAAATACAATGGTCACAGTTTTAAGTTATGAAATTACAGTATTTCACTTTTTCCAAAATAGAGATCAGCTACCATTTTCTTAAGTTGGGGAGCTACCGCCCTCTAGAGGGTGGGTCTAGAAACGTCAGGGTTCTCCATTGCCGCAGTGAGGAATGGGGCAGGGGTGGTGCTAGTGGCATTTGGTATTTGGGGATGAAGGATACACATAAAGAACTACCTTCCCCAAGATGCCAATAGTATTCACTTTGAAACATAATGAAAATGAGACCTACGGTTTTACAGGTAGTAGTTTTTAAAAATTTTTATTTTTGGCTGTGCTGGGTCTTTGTTGGTGAAGCCGGCTTTTTTCTAGTGGGTAGCAGGGCTTAACTCTCTAGTTGCAATGCATGGGTGTCTCACTGTGGTGGCGTCTCTCATGGAACACGGGCTCTAGGGTGTGTGGGCTTCGGTAGTTGCTGTACAGTGTCTCTAGAGCACAGGCTCAGTAGTTGAGGCACACAGACTTTGTTGCTCCACAGCACGTGGGATCTTCCCGGATCAGGGATTGAACCCATGTCTCCTGCATTGACAGGCAGATTCTTTATCATTGAGCTACCAAAAAGCCCTACAAGTTGCATTTTAAAATATTGACCATTTATCCTATAATGACCTACTTAGTGAGGGGGGAGAGGGGCCTCTAGTGTATATGTTGTCAGAGAATACAGGACTATTAAAAAGTTAATGCTAACCCTAAGTCTACAGGAAGTTCAGCGATCTGTTTCAGGCCAATTAACTTCATAGCATTCATCTCATCATGGGACCTGGGACTTGACTTGCCAATTATTGTCCACAGCTATAGGGCCACTCACTCAACGAGGAATACTTGAAGGTAAAGATTTCTGACTGGTGTAATGTTTTATGTACAGTGTTCACAGACAAATGTTGATAAAATAGTTGAAGTGCTCTGATCCTTGCAGAAAGATCTCAGATTCCAAAAGGATATAACATAAATCCTTTTCCAAGATTTTCAGGCACTTTTAGATCATGTAAGGGAAATTTCTACTTGTTTTCCAGATTTCTTTCACTGCTGTGTCCCCTAAGTAATAAAAATCTGACTCCGCATTTCCGTTTACATCCTCCAGCTTCCTCATGGCAGGGTGTGGCCGTGGAAACATTGACCACTGGACACTGTGATGTGGGCAACTTCCAGCTCTTCCCTTCATTTCAGTACAGTAGCTGCATGCTCTCACTCTCTTCTCTTCTTCCTATTGCTGTGAAAGGATGACAACTTGAGCAACCACCTTAGACCCAGAGATGGAAGCCATGGGGTGTTCCCCAGTTGGGTACTTGGCTGACTACATGAAGTGCAACCGCTTACTTACCTCTCGTTTAAGCCAGCATATTTTGGAGAAAACTTTCTGCCATTTTCTCTCAAGCCAACTGCTAAGCTGCTCTTTCAACTAGATTCTAAATGAGAAGTGCCACCTGGTCTCTAACATACTAGTGGGAGAAAACAATGTAGAACTCTCTTTTAGGTATGTTTGAATCACAGATACACACATGTATGTACCCTACTAAAAAAAATAACGTGTTTACAAACAATTCATTAAAAAGAGGCATGGTCCTTGGTAGTTTAAAAAGGGTGAGGGGGCTTTATTATAGCAGTATTTAATAAAATGCGGTGTGATGCACACAGAAATGTTCTATATAGTTCATCTTCAATGTGAACAGGTCAGCTTCACGTATCTATCTTTTCTTCTTCAGATTGTACACAAGAGCAGGAGGCCTTTTGGTTTTATACGCCACACTTCCCTTGATGCGTTTTCCTTTGATGTTAACTATATGTGGCAAGAGAGGGCGCCGACTGTCAGAATTGTTCCTTGAGGTGTATAGCCTCGGAGGGTCAGTGTGTCCTTAAACTGCGGTGTTACTGCTACCCAACCTATGTGGGCATATGAAAAAAAACAGATGGTGTTAGCAACCATCCTATTAAAAACACCAAACACAGCTCCAGATGGAGACCCAAGGGAGGCTACTGCTGCCTATTTTTTTAAAAGCATCAATGCATTTGTGAAAATGTACAGATTCATTTTCAGAGCAGGTTGCATCTTATGGATAATCCAGCATGTATTTCTTAAAATATTTGGCTTATGTCAGTTAAGGCAAATCTGTATAAAAATATGATAAACTCTTGTGCTTGGTGTAAAATTACCTGCAGAGGAGAACTTGACGTCAGCCACTGCTTCAGATTCCCCAAGTCCTTCATCTAATGTGATGTCTTCAGCAACAAGAGGAGGAAATCCTGCCATTCTTTCTTCTCCACCCACTGGTACCTTCCATTGGGAGGAGATAAAGTTATTTGGAAATTCAAATGAAACCCCTGATAACTTTAAGTAAGGTACTGATAAGATAATACTGGACAGGTATCAAAAATAAAACCATTAAACTATTACAGGCCTGTATGGACACAGGTTAATCCCTGCCTCATTAGAAATCAAGGGTACATGCATAATGGTTAATATCAGCTCCATGTTTACAGGTGTTTCCATGTATTGGAAATAAGTGGATAATAATTTACCTATTTATTAATGGATTTCTCTGTGTTTATCACTAAGAACATAAACACAGACATTACAGTATGGTCCTGCTCCCAAGGAGATCAGAAGGTGGAAATAGCAAGTAAATAAAAGGTAAGAAATGTAATGAGAGGCAATCTATTAAGTACTGTGGTTGTGAAAGGAATAATGAATGTGGCTTGGTCAAGTAAAACCATTAATAAGCAGAATTTTGAAAAATAGATTAAAGTTACTCAGTGTTGAAAGGTATTCTGAGTAACTACAGACACAAAAATTGGAAAAAGGATGATGAGTTCAGAGAATTGTAGTTAACTGTGCAGAGTGTGTTATGTGTGTGTATTAGTGATGAGGCTTTTAGTTTTGACTTCTCAGTAATGTGGAACTAACAAGGAATTATATGCAGAAAAGAAAAAAGAATGGAAAAGAATACTGGGAGCTGCTTTATATTTTGGAAAAAACTGTATACTGCAGGATTTGTCAACCTCAGCACTATTGACCTTTTGAGCCAAATAATTTTTTGTTGGGGTAGGCTGTCTTGTGCATTGCATATTTTTTAGCAGGCTCTACTCAGTGTCCATCAGGTTATGAAAACCAAAACTGTCTCCAGGCTTTGCCAAATGTTGCCTTGCAGTAAGAGTCAAGCCTGGTTGAGAACTACAGCTGTAGTGGGGTGGGGTGGGAGGAGACAATAAAACTGGAGTCTAGATTATACCTCATAATCTCAGAAAGCAGGCTACAGTTTGGACTGTGAGGCTGGTCTCGGAGATGATTAGGAGGCAGGATTGACTTTGACTTAGGAGATGAATGAAAACCAGTAGGCAAGGCAGAGGCACAAAGCGGCCCAAGAAACTGTCTATATGGTGAGGGGAAAGAAACCTGGGTGTCGCTTTGAGAAGTATCAGTGAGTCCACCCTGAAGACTACACAGATACACGAAGGTAGAGCCTCCCCTCAAATCCTATATGTATCTGGAGCGTCAACTTTAGGCCAGTTATTTCAATGGAGTCTTAATTTCACTCTGGCTTTTTTAGTCCAGAGAGAAAGAAGCATTTATTTCTCAAGTCAGGTTGGTTTTATTCTGGTTGAAGGGCAGGTGTGCGTTTTGACTTATTTTTAGTTGTCTGAGCATTCATTAATGTAAATCACATCTGCATTGGATGCACCTGGTATTTTTGCAGGAGCTATGTTTCAACCCCCTCCTCATCACCACAAACACACAGCAGTGACAGCGGTGCCTGGGCACTGGATCTTCTCCACAACCTCATGGTGTGGTCACAACAGAGGTAAAGGAAACTTGCCTAAAGTCACACAGCTTCACTAAGTGGTGGAGCAAGTAGGATTTGAACCCAGCCTAGCTCCAGTGATCTTAACCATCATACACTATAGGCTAGCCAACAGTGTGTACACAGGTCTGGTTAAAGAGCTGTAAACAGGCCCCATTCAGTTTCTGGTCAACGTGGAACAATTTCAGTGGCACAGAAAGGGAACAGTAGGGACTGCAGAGGATGGGAGGTTAGGAGCAGGAATCAGCTTGATTGTAAAGAGGAAGGAGCGGGACACGGAGTTTTGTTTCTGAAAGATCAGAGAAATTTCACACACTGCTTAACAGGTCAAAGGAAGGATCAAGTAAGCAGGAGAGAAGATGTATGATAGTCTCTAAGTGTCTGTGATTAAGAATCTCAGAGGAGAGCTTTTCTACCCAGACAAGGGCTTCTAAGCTCAGCGCTACTCACGCGTGGACCAGACAATTCCCTGTTGTGAGGGGCTTTCCTGTGCATGCATTATGTTTAGCATCATCTCTGGCCTCCACCCACTACATGCCAGTAGCATCATCCAATTTTGAGAAAATCCATCATCTCTTCACTCACATTATCCAGCACAACTTTTTGAAATGATGTGAGCACTGGGCAGTTGAAAAGTGGCTAGTGCAAGTAAAGAACTGAATTTTAAAGTTTACTTAATTTTAATTATTGAAATAGCCACATGTGGCTACCATACTGGACAGTGTCACCCAGAGAAAACCCAGCTCTGTCAGTATCCTGGGGTCAGTCCAATCCAACATCCCTTTTGTTATCAGAGCCCGTCTCACTTTATAGCCAAAATCCTCAAGGTGAACAAGGTCAGGGAGAGCTAGCTGATGGTGTAACAAAGATGGTTCTGTCTAACAAAGGCTTTTTATCAGGGCTGTGGGACTACGAGGGTGTATTAACCTAACTAGTCAACCATCAAATCATGTTGGCTCACCTTCAGTAGCGTATGACCTGCGTGCTTCTGATAGATAGCATCTGCCTTGTCCAACGAAGTAATGTGAACAGGAAGGAAGTTGGAAGCCACGACTGTAAACCAAGCTGACTATTTCCCTTAAGAAAAGAAGAAAGAACTTATCTGTACAATGAAAACTTGGAAAACCAGCACATTATAAGGTACAGTTTAAAAAATCTGGGGAATTCCCTGGCAGTCCAGTCCTGAGTGCTCTGTGATTCCACTGCAGTGGCCCTGGATTCAAGCCCTGTTTGGGAAACCAAGGTCCTGCATATTATGTGGTGTGGCCAAAAAAAAAAAGAAAAAAAAAAGAGGAAGATAGTAAAAACATGGCAGAAGCAATGCACTTAACCGATGTAAATAAACCTATGATACCTTATATACACTTCGTGGATACTTAGACAAATATCTATTTTTATGAAAAACAAATGAAAATACCATCTGCTTTAATGGTCCCTGTATAAAGTTTGGTTTAAAATGTTAACATTGTACGATCTCTAAAAATGTAGCTAAGGTTTGAAGTGTGAAGGCCAACTTTTTAACAAATTATGAACAAACAGAAACCCAAGATGTGTGCTAAGGCAGTGGCCCACAGATTGCATTGAGTGTTGTTAGACATATCCATCTTTCATTTTCCATTTTTCTGCTCACTTTGGCAAAAATGGGGAGCAGTTCTATAGATGCTCTAAAGTCTCTAAATGATGCTATGTAAATGAATACCAAACCAAAAAAATACATGTATAAAATTACACGTGTCATCGGATATAGTGTGGAATTAATTTAATGCCATATTAACCCTGCCCCTAAACGTACCACAGGAGAGGGAAACTATCTTTTTAATGTCAAGCTGTATGGGACATTCAGCTGTTTTGTGAAGATAATTTTTTTTTAAGACCTATTACTTTTTCCCACCATTTCACTATCCCAGGTTTCTATTACAGACATTTTAAAACACACACTTAAAAGGATATCAACCCCAACACAGTCATGACCTAGTTATCAACATTTTGCTAGTCTTGATAATATCTGCTTGCTTAAAGTAAATCCCCAAAATAGTCATTTTTCAATGGTACAGACTTTCCTTACCTTCAGAAAATCTATGCGGCCTAAGGCACCAAAAATAGAACCATTCCTGGTTTTAGCATAAAAGTTCTTGGAATAATGGAATGTGTTGGCAATACAATATTTACTTCTTTTTCTGTTAGAAGACTTAAAATCTGTAAAGCAAAGTGCAGATTTTTTTTTTGAGAATTACTTTCAATGAACATATGCTGTATCGTGCTTTACCTATAAGATAAAAAGTTATGATTATATATTCTAGGCTTCACAATACATCAAAGTATGTCTTCCAGAATTTGCTGCACATAAAATTCATAGCTTCTTTCTGTCTTATGGAATCAATTTATAGTTGACTCTATTCTTGTTACACAACTTAATCTTAAGTAATGGCAATATACAGATATGTGAAACAACAGCATCCTCTGAATTCTGTCAAATTTGGTGTGATCTGAACACACTGATGATTCAATCCCAGGATAGAAAAATATGTTCCCTTGTCAAGGCTTCTAGGGAGCAGCAATTCTCAGGTAATGGTAAGGTAATGTGCTATGTTTTGTCCTCGTGGCAGCTATGCATGCATTAAATGAGAGTGATCACCCCATTCTAGGCTCAAGTAAAAAGCTTGAACTTTTTCTAAATTCCAGTATTCACTTTCCTTATTTCCTACAAATACTCAGCAAAACAACAACAACAAAAACACAAAGGTATGGATCCTGTGACTTCTGAGGATGAAGATTCCTAAGAAGACTAGAGAAAATGGAAAAGAAAAGCCAGGAAGTACAAGATTCTGGTGAGACTAAAATCAAAAGTCTGACTAAAAAAATTCAAGAAAGTAAAAAAAATGGCTTTTTGTGAACTTGTTTCTTAAAAGTAAGAAGAAAAATTTAAAAAATGTAATATCTAGGGAGACTTGAAAGAAAATATGTAAGATGGTGGCAAGTAGTTTTCTTCAGTACTTGTGTTTAAAAAGCACATTTAAAGCCCCTGGCAGGAGAGAATTACTTTAACTCTTTTAGCAAAGACCCTCATACTTTATACAACAGAGTTCGTTGCTTTAGTTTGGGAAACACTGGTTCAGGCATTAAATAAATATATCAATAAACTGACAGAATCAAACTGCCTGAGAGAACTTTTGTATCTAAAAACTCGAGGGTCTCACTGCTGGCTATAGTAGTTAGCAAATCCTTGCCTTTTTGACCAGTTGACAAGAGGGTATACCTGACTAAAGGAACTGCTATCTCTGACCTGCTGCTGCTGCTAAGTCACTTCAGTCATGTCATTGCCCGTGTCTGACTCTGTGCGACCCCATAGATGGCAGCCCACCAGGCTCCCCCGTCCCTGGGATTCTCCAGGCAAGAACACTGGAGTGGGTTGCCATTTCCTTCTCCAATGCATGAAAGTGAAAAGTGAAAGGGAAGTTGCTCAGTCATGTCCGACTCAGCGACCCCATGGACTGCAGCCTACCAGGCTCCTCCATCCATGGGATTTATCAGGCAAGAGTACTGGAGTGGGTTGCCATTGCCTTCTCCATGTCATTGCCCTAACTGAGCCTAAAAGTTAAAGATGAGTGGGTAAAGTTAAAGTGACAGAACATTACTAGGAAGCAGTAGTAATGTTCAATAGTAGTAGGAGCCATTTTCCTAAGCTGAAGCAAGGAACTCTATTGTGAAATGGAAGTATTAGGGTCTCTGCTAAAAGGGTTAAAATATCTCTTTACTACGTGTGCTTTTTCAAACACAAATACTGAAGAAAACTACTTGCTACCCCTTTACATTATTTTCTTTCAAATCTTCCGAGATATTACATTTTTTAAATTTTCCTTTTTATTTTTCTTTAAGAAACAAGTTTGCAAAAGATTTTTAGCTTTTTTTTTTTTTTTACTTTCTCAAATTTTTAAAGTCAGATTTTGATTTAAATCTTACCAAATTCTTGTACTCCTTGGCTTTTTCTTTACTCTGTGAAGTTCTGAGTTGCTAAGGGAGTAAAGATTGGACATAAACAATGAGTTGATCCTATTCTGAATTAGGTTCATCTGATGGGGCACCTACTTAAGAAATTTAGTACTTTGTGTCACTTTTTTAAGAACAAAAACAAATTAGACTCATGCTGGAAAGTGTCCTGTGTTCACAGCCTATTCTCGGAATAGCTCCAGGAAATGAAGACAAATCATCTGGATTATGTCAGCAGAGTCCCCATGTTTGCAGGATGAATTAATGATAGAGAAGAAAAGCGTAGAGTAAGAAAGAGAGGACATGATGCTTTAAAACATTTCAATGTCTGGCAAAGGGACTGAGGCATTACATTTATTCCATACACCTTTGGGGAACAATAAGTACAAAGTATGTATAGGGAGACTGCCCAGGTCAATATAAATAGCAGGTCAAAGATCAAATGGGTGACCTTGGGATGTGAGGTGACACTACTTTAGCTGAGGGTGAGTCCCTCCTTACTTCAGGTCAAGGTGGGTGCACCTCTTGGTGAATATGTTATAGAGGGAATTCAAGTATGGGACAGGTGGCTGGACTGCAGTGATAGTTATGATTTCTTCCAACCTTAAAATCGAGGATTCTGTAAATATTTCTCTAACTAAGGTAAAAACCACAAAGATAGAAACAGGTTGTCAGAAGTGATGCCTACCAAATGGCATATAGATTCACCAAGGAAACAGTTTGATGAATAAATCAGAACTGAGTCTAAAATGAAAGGATGCCTTTTTTTCTTCTGCTGATTAAAATAGTACTTCTGCACTTGAAAGTTAATGTTTCTAGAAGACATGAAATACATACACAATTTTCTTTTGTAATTCCAGGGGTGTCATAAAACCAGTGGGCATCTTTCACATCTTCTGGGGTCAGTTCTACTCGTTTGGTGGATTTATCTGCAGCCAGAACAGGTTCATTTCCCATGTCAAAGGCAAATGAATCGGCATCAAATTCAAAGGCAGCTTTATCCTTCTGTGCTTCTGAATATGAGAATGTTCTTCCAACCCTTCCTAGAACAAGTTATCTTGAAGTTAGTAGTCACTCCTTTAAAGCTTTTGACTTGTAGTTTTTATGTTTGCGTCAGACAAGTTACTAAGACTAACTGGTGTTCGGAAGGAAATGAGACTACAATGATACTTTGCTCTGTTTCTAAATGTAGCCGGAGTCAGACTCTTGTAATGATGAAATGCATGTCAGGAGGGGAAAAGTGTTGGAAATCAGTTTTTTGTAAATTAAGATTGGAAAGAGATACTAAGGAAAGGGGGACAATCCAATTTAAAGCTGTTACAGTTCAACAATGTGTATGGTCTGCAAGGAGGGGGCTGGTATCTTAGTGCAAATGGTTCTACTTCTAACAATAGCCAGATAGGCTGCTTCTGCTGCTGCTAAGTCGCTTCAGTCGTGTCCCACTCTGTGCGACCCCACAGACAGCAGCCTGCCAGGCTCCCCTGTCCCTGGGATTCTCCAGGCAAGTTATTCACATTTCCTTTCCTGGATTTCTTCAAGTATCTACCATCTCAATTTTCCCAGTGCAGTGAATTCTGGACTTCCAAACAGCAGCCTTGCCTCTAAAAGTTCTCTATGTTCTAAAAAGAGGGAGTGTCTCTTCCCATAAAAAAGTGGCTAGCCCTCGAGAGCTGTATTTCAAGATGCTCAGCAAAAAATTTTAGCATAGAGTTACACTAGTTTTCCTATAGAAGACACTTACCTACTAAATAACCATGCTTTTTTAAGAGATTCAGTTTATTTTGTTCTTGTTGACTAAGATCTTCTTCTGCTTCAGTTGCATCTCTTTTAAGCCTTTTTTGCCTTTGAAACATTCTGTAAGGAGTTGGGTTACAAATAGGAAACTTCAGAAGGTTTAATGTAGTACCTGAAATACCAAATACATAGACTGTTATAAACATTGTACAGGAAAATGGAATAAAACATTTAAGAGGATCTGTACCATCTTGAGTACTGTGGTTATTTCTCTTAACTTTCATGACAACCCTCTACAAAATTATTCTTACTTTACAGATAAGGCAATAGGCTCAAAGACTGGCTCACAGGCTCAACTAGGATCTGAATGCCAAATCTATAGGCCTGATCTCTTTCCATCTTCTGCATATTGCTAACCGGTATAAAAAGCCTTTCTGTATATAAGTCTCCCAAAGTCCAGACAGAGAATACAGTTTATTAAGCAAAGTTAAATACTGTTTTCAAAGGAACAAATGAACTAGTTCATTTTGCCAACTGTGACATAAAAACAGGTCACAGAAGGATTCATTCTGCAATTACTACAGATATTTCTTGACGCCACAAAGTTGACTTTTATTTTCAACAAAGCCACACCATATTGCATCAGTGAATTATTCATAGGTTAAATCTATAGAATTCTCATGAGTAAACTCAAGATATGAAGAGTAAGACTGAGGGATGGAAGGAAGCTTTTCTCCACAAAGTAAAAGGACTTTTTGGAGAAACTTACAAAAGACTAAAGCTACAAGGGAAACCTTCAAGAGAGGAAACACTGCTTTGTCCTCTGGTTCACCTACAGTGCATAGAACGGTGGCTTGAACATAGGAATACTCCATTGAGTATTCTATTGAAAAGTTACTACAACATATACTGAATTTGCAAGGACTAAGCTGCCACTGAAGAGAAATGTGAACAAAGTAGGTAGAGAGTTTTTAAAGGGAAGCCTCCCACCAGCCCCTGATGGACATTAAGGAAGAATACATGACTAGGAGAGTGAATCACGATCAGACTACCAGCTTCTCAGAAAACGAAGGGGACGCTCACCAGGCCAAGGAGAGATGGTGGCCCTGTCGATAGCTTCAGCGCCCTTGGCGATGCAATAATCGGACTCCAGAAGCGTATTGAAAAGAGTGGACTTGCCAGCATTGGTTGCGCCAACCAGGTAGACGTCGCCGCGGTAGCGCCAGGAGCGCTGGAGCGCGGAGATCAACTCCTCAACTCCATAACCAGTCTTGGCGCTGATGAGCCGCACGTCTCTGAGCACCGTGCTGGACTTCGACGGAAGATTCGCATTGTCCTCCCCGCCCCGTGGCCCGTTCCCACTGGGACGTTGGGCTCTTCGGTAGCTGCGGGGCGGCAGGAGCCCGGCGCGGATACATTCGTCCCACAGTCGCTCCCGGAGCCGCTGCCGGTAGTTGGGAGTGTCTTGGGGCAGCAGGTCCACTTGTTTCCCAGCACGATCAGCTGCTTGGGGCCCACCAGGGCGGGCAGGTGGGGCAGCAGGGTGTCAGGCAGATCCAGTAGGTCCACCATGTACAGTACAAGGGCTGGCTCGGGCCGCCGCAGCGCGGCGCTCACCAGCTCCAGGAACTGTCCCTGGCTCACCTGAAGGCGCAGGGCGCGCCGGTGATGCACCAGCAGCCAGCAGCGCTGGCATACAGTCCGCTCCAGCCCCCCTTCCTCCGCCACCGCGCTGTTAAACTTCTCGCTGGGTAGGTAGCCGGGAACGCCGGGGTCCTGGCAGTGCAGCTCCGCACCACAGCCAGAACAGTTCTGGCCGCTGGGCGGCACCGTCGGGTCCGGGTGCCCCACCACTTGGTGTACCCGCCGGCCCGCGCCTAACTTCTGCTGCCGCCTCACCTCTCGCTGCTGCTCTATCCGTATCTCCTCCTCCTGCTGCCGCTGCTGCAGCTCCCGCAGCTGGTCTTGGAAGGTCGCTTCCGACTCCGAATCCAGGACGTACTCAGGGAACAGAAAGCTCTCCTCCAGATCAGCTCCTCCTGGGTTACCCCCAGTCGCCGTCGCGCCACGAGGAAGGCCACGTCTCAGGCCCGCTGGGTGTCGGGAGGAGTAATCGGTAGCGCATCTCCTTTCGAGGAGCGTCTCGCGGACGCCGTTACGCACTAAAGTGGGAGTGAATCCCCGCAAAAAGCCGCAGAGAAGCCTGCGAGCCAGGCACGCGGGCAGCATGAGAAATGCAGGAGTGGGCAAAGGGGCGGAGCCACCTTTTCCCTCTTGCACTGTGGCCTCAGTTCAACGTAAAACAGCAGAGACAGGCCGGGAGTACCTGAGAGCCGTCATTTGTCAGCGTTGCACTGAAGCTCCTCCTTCCACGTCTAATCTCGTGAATTCTCGCGATGAAGGCTCCCTGGCTCAGAAACCTACTTAAAGCGATACCGGGGACTTAGATTAGCGTGAAAGTAAAGTCGCTCAGCCGTGTCCGACTCTTTGCGACCCCGTGGCCTTAGCCTACCAGGCTTCTCCATCCATGGGATTCAACAGGCAAGAATACTGGAGTGGGTTACCATTTCCTTCTCCAGGAGAATCTTCTCGACCAGGGATCGAGCCCGTGTCTCCCGCATTGGAGGCAGACGCCCTAACCTTTGAGCCACTAGGGAAGCCCTAGTCGGTCGAATAGGCTAGTTGCTGCTGCTGCTGCTAAGTCACTTCAGTCGTGTCCGACTCTGTGTGACCCCAGAGACGGCAGCCCACCAGGCTCCCCCATCCCTGGGATTCTCCAGGCAAGAACACTGGAGTGGGTTGCCATTTCCTTCTCCAATGTATGAAAGTGAAAAGTGAAAGGGAAGTCGCTCAGTCGCGTCCGTCTCTTTGTGACCCCATGGACTGCAGCCTACCAGGCTCCTCCGTCCATGGGATTTTCCAGGCAAGAGTACTGCAGTGGAGGCTAGTTAGTGAGGGTTTATCAACTTTCAGGCTTGTTTAATGCGCTGTCCCTGGCACCACCTCTGTTAAGAAATCACATTGTTAGGAGCTACGTGTTTATCTAGAACTGGAAAATTAAAAATCGAATGTCGCAGGCTTACAGCCACAATTAAAACCTTTTATTAATACATCTTGGCTTTTTTCGGGTATCATCATTCGTGCAACGGCATTAAAATAACATTTCTTAAACATTAAAAAAAATATGACGCATAAATAATGTCACAAATCCTTAAAAGCTTCGTGTTTTTAAATGTTTGGAACCGAAAAAAATAGAGCACGGCGACAATTAAACCTTTTATTAAATCTTTCTTTTTTTGGTGCCATTATTTGTGCAACAACACTAGAAAACAAAGCTTCATTGGCAGGAGCCAACTCGGGAGACCCACTCCAAGAACGGGAAACCTCAACCCACAAACCACGCATGTGCAATACTAACCCTTAACCACGTTTTTTTCCCTTGCTCTTTGCGCAGGCGCAGACCTTAATGGGAGCCTTTGTGGGCGGGGCTTCGTGTGGGACGCAGAGTATTCTGGGAACGCCGGAGCGGAAATTACTTCGCCTCACTTTGCCGTGGTCGGTGGCAGCTACGCGCCTTTCTGTGTGTGATTTCTAGATTGAGGGGCTCGGGAACCGCTTGCCAAGATGTACGACGCAGACGAGGGTAGGTAACCAGTCAGGGCACTCCTCGGCGACACATTTACGGGGGGAAACTTGGGGAGTTGGACGAATGAAGGATTTGCGGCCCCCTCCCCGGCCTCCCCCACCACGTCCCCAGTCGTTTCTCTACATTCCCAGGCCAGATCCGAGATTTTGAGAGGTGGAGGGTGCGGGGAACGTAGCCTTTATGATCTCGGTCAGGGAGACTCTTGTTCTCTTGGTTGAATCTGACACTCCCTTCCCGTATTGAAAGTAGCCTGAAGAACCATGCGACAGATATAGTTGTTTTGATTTCGTCTGAAGCACAGCTCCTTTTCAAATTTACGTAAAGGCCAGAGCTAGTGGATTTGTTGAATAGTTTTTGAGCGTCGGCCTTTGCCAAACATGCTGCTGCTGCTGCTGCTGCTGAAGTCGCTTCAGTCGTGTCCGACTCTGCGACCCCATAGACGGCAGCAGGTTCTGGTAATACCCCGGGGACAAAGAATATCGTTTCTCTCTGTGTGTCGGGGGGAGCGGGGCAGGGTTTGATCTAGTTTGGCATTCCTTCATGTTGCTGTATGCCTAAGTAAATTATCTTAAAAGGTGATATTTACATTTCCTCTGACACAGTTCTCGATGGTATGCATTTTACTGAACAGGGACGCTATGTCTTTTTTCTTTTTACATGTAGAAATCTTAGTCATGTGTAGTGTATTTGCATTGTATATTTTTAATGCTCCTTCCATTCTCCACAACTCCTTTTTCAGAGTTCATTTTCTTCTAGCTCCCAACCTCCTGGTTGCCCCTCACTCTTCTGTTCCTTCATTTACTTCATGAAGAAAATAAATAGAAGCAGAAACTTAAGGTCTGCTATTTAAACTTGTGTCCCATTTTTATCTTGCATCTAGAAATTTATTAGTATCATTGTATCTTTTTCTTCTATCTGCGAAAAAAATGCCCCCAAAAATCTCAGCTTAATTTTTTAGTAGGTGATATATTCTCATTTCTCAGAAGCTAGAAGACATAAAAAATGTTAAAAGGGATAAATGATCAATAAATATAAAACTAACTTACTAACTTATTACAGCTCCTTTTCCAGCCTTATTAGCTTCTCCTATGTGCCTGTGATAATAACATCTAGTGTGTCAAAAACTAGAAATCTCTAAGCCCTTTTAGATACCTTAGTTTTTTTTACCCGGCCAGAACAAGGAGGAACAGGGCCTGACCCTGCGGGTCCTTGCTGCCTCATCCCTTAGTTCAACACCAGGCTGAAGTGGTTTGCCCTATGCTTCATCAGTGGCATCTTCTGCATCCTTGGAACTGGATTGCTGTGTCTCCCTGGAGGCATAAAGCTCTTTGCAGTGTTTTATACCTTTGGAAATACTGCTGCCTTAGCCAGTACATGCTTTTTAATGGGACCGGTGAAGCAACTGAAGAAAATGTTTGAAACAATGAGATTGCTTGCAACAGTTATGCTTTTGCATTTCGTGCTCACCCTGTGCGCTGCTCTTTGGTGGCCTGAGAAGGGACTGGCTGTACTATTCTGCAGATTGCAGTTCCTGTCAATGACCTGGTAGAGTCTGTCATACATATGCGAGAGATACAGTAATTACATGCTGTTCTTCTCTCCTGAGCTGAAAACTCTTTGAAAAGAAGGAGACTGTTTGGAAAGACCTTTTGAAAGTGGATGTTCTGTTTTGGTGATGTGGCCTTTTCCTGTTACAGTGATCACTCCAGAACAACTGCACTGACCATCTAAGACCATTTTGTATACTGATAAAATTACATACCCATTAAACTGTTAAGTGCTTGTGACAGTAAATTCATTATGTGCCATTAGTACACTCTTTCAGAGACAAGGATATTTTAATCATTGCCAATTGCAAATGATTTTTAGCCAATTTTTAAATCTTTTCTAAACAGCATTTGAGATGTAAATATTTAAGGATAAACTACACCGCAAAATATAATCAACTTTTTTGGTGGCTTTTACATGTTTGCATTTAAAAAATATCATTTTAAAATAAGATGTTTTATTTAAAAAATAAATAAAAATATCTTTTTAAAATGAAAACTTTAAATGTGAAAATTTTACTTTAAGCATTGCTTTATTGTATGTAACAAAAATAATGTAGAAATCTTCATAATTTCATAATAAACCTACACTTGGAAAAATAATTTTAAAAAATGAGACTAATATTAGGACCAGTGCACACTGATTTTTCAAATGCCCCATTGCACACATGACTATTGTTGCATGACTACCCCAAAATTTGGCTGCTTAGAAATTATTTAACATGTTCATGAATTAAGTGGGCTAGGAATTTGGGCAGAGCATAATAGGAATGGCTTGATTGTTGCCTGATGCCAGTGGTTGGCAGACACAAAGGCTGAATATTCACAGCTGGGGATTGTGATCTGGAGTATTTACTCACATTCAGCGTTCAGTGCATCTGGCATCTAGCCTAGGAAAATTCAAGGACTAGGATTGCTGACTGGAACATCTCTGAGTGCCTTCTCTCTCACCTAAGTATACCAGCCTTAGAGTAATAGGGCTTCTTAGTCACAGCTCCAAATGTAAGTATTTCAGCAAACATGATGGAATTGCATTGCTTTTCCTGATCTAAAGCTTCTAAAATTGTGTAACATTGGTTCAGCTATATTCTCTTAGTTATGGGAGATTCAAAAACCCATCTAGAATCAAGGGGAAGAAGCATAGACCAACTTCCCCCACCCTTATATCTTGATGTTAGGAGTGTTAAAATCGCTTTATAAAAGAACATGTAAAATGGAAGATACAGTGTGGCCATCTTTGTAAAATATAGGCTGTCATCCCTGTCCATGTATGAAATGTTGCTGTAATAGACACTGCACCTTAACGTATTGCCCAGCTATTGGAATCCTTTGCTGACTCTACCCTAATCTCTGACTTTGGATCAGAGGACTGTGAGCTTGCTGTTAGTTATTATAATATTTTAGCTGTTAATAAGAGTTATATGATCTTTCTGGAGAGGATGGAACAGTTATAAATTCCTATGACTATGACTTCTACTGAACCTTTCTCATGAGACCTCTTTGTGAATTGGGAGAATACCTATGCAACATAGACTCATATATGTGTTCAGTTCAGTCGCTCAGTAGTGTCCGACTCTGCGACCCCATGAATCGAAGCACGCCTGACCTCCCTGTCCATCACCATCTCCCAAGGTTCACTCAGACTCAACGTCCATTGAGTCAGTGATGCCATCCAGCCATCTCATCCTCTGTCGTCCCCTTCTCCTGCCCCCAATCCTTCCCAGCATCAGGGTCTTTTCCAATGAGTCAGCTCTTCGCATGAGGTGGCCAAAGTACTGGAGCTTCAGCTTTAGCATCATTCCTTCCAAAGAAATCTCAGGGTTGATCTCTTTCAGAATGGACTGGTTGGATCTCCTTGCAGTCCAAGGGACTCTCAAGAGTCTTCCCCAACACCACAGTTCAAAAGCATCCATTCTTCGGTGCTCAGCCTTCTTCAGAGTCCAACTCTCACATCCATACATGACCACAAGAAAAACCATAGCCCTGACTAGACAGACCTTAGTTGGCAAAGTAATGTCTCTGCTTTTGAATATACTACATACATTATTTTATTACAATTCAAGTAGTGATTGAGATTTTACAGAAATGAGGTAAAGCAATTGTTTTTTATTTAGTATAAATGTGTTTCTGCTACCTCACATGATAGGAATGAGATGTGAACTAGTAATATTTATTGCAAGTGAGAATGATTTTTTTTTTTTGCAGATATGCAATATGATGAAGATGATGATGAAATCACCCCAGATTTATGGCAAGAAGCTTGCTGGATTGTAATTAGGTAATGTTTTAGACCAAACTGAAAAAAGTTTTAAAAGGCACTGTAAAGCATACAGTGATTTCCTGCTTATTCTTTGCTTGAAAATTAGATGTTTTATGTGAATAGGCTTCACGAGTGCTGGCTTGTTATTTATTTAAGTAGCTACTTGCAAGGTATTTTGATTTATAGAAAAATTATGCAAGAATTCATGTATATACTTCACTTAGATTCTGTAAAGGTTAACTTATGCTTTGTTTTCTTTGCCTTATTCTTTATCTGCGTTTTGAGACTTAGTGACTTACCTAGGAATATTCTTTCATATAATCATAATAAGTTATTAAAATAAGGAAATTAATACAGTAATCTTATTTAATCTAGAGACCTTACCCAGATTTTGCTGGTGTCCCACTAAAGTTGTTTGGAACAAAACAAAAATTTTCTGATCCTGGATCCAACATAAGATCATATATTACATTTAGTTTTCATGACTTATTCTTTTGTCTCCTATAACCTAGGACCATTCCTTAGTCTTCCTCTGTTTTTTTTTTTTTGTTTGTTTTGTTTTTTGGTTCTGAAACCCACTATCTCTTCAAAGCTTCCCATGGCCTCACTTTTTTTTTTGACCTTGACATTTTTGAAGAATACAGGCTACTTTTTAGACTGCCCCTCAGTTTGGGTTTGTCTGATGCTCATAGTTAGATGATTACTTTTGGTAACAATGATGTTCTGCTCAGTGCATTATATCAGATGGCATATGTTGCCTGTTTGTTATGTTACTGATGCTGTTAATTTCATTCCTTAGTTTTCTCACTGTTTTAAACGGATAAAGTCATAACAGGTTGTATTTCAACCCACATTCCCATCCAAGTCTAAGTGTAATTAAGCTGTTAATAAAACTGAGCAAGAAGCCTTACATATAGGTAAGAAAAATAACTTTTAAGTAATTAAGTCACCTCTTGTTATGTTAGGATGTAAAGTGCTACAATTCTCCTCTCTTACCAAAGTGACAGTTGCTTTATATATAGTAATATGATGATGCCTCAGCCTCTTCCCTTTTGAAGAATACATGCTTCTGGATTCTGCTAGTTGTGTTTGGAGTAAAACTGAAGCTTTGCTGAAGATTGTTTTGTTAAAAATGTATTGAGTTTATGGGATGTAAGTATGTATTTGTTTTTCCTATTAAACAGGACTATATACTTCATACTGAGACATTTACATCTTCTATGATTTTTAGTATTAAACACCAAGAGACATTTTACTAGGAAACAGTAACCAGCTAGATGTTTGGAAGATGCCTGTATTTGGTGATTGCCAGGGAGAAAGAATGTTTTGATCTTAGCCAAAAAAATAGTTTTCAACTTAGGTGGCAAATTGCTGAAGGATTAAATACACTATTTGACAAGTCCTTGCATTTAATGTTTCTTACAGAATAAAATGTTTGATTTTTACATTTTAATTGATTATAGGTACTTTAACTATGGTGAGATGGTGTTTTGTTTTTCCACTATTTGACATCAAGTGGTCTTTCCCAGGCATTGTGAATGTGATAATACTTAATATCATAATGAGTTTAGTAAGATGACTTCTTATACATTAATCATGGTAGTTATTATTTAGTCACTGTGTCTGACTCTTTTGTGATCCCATGGACTATAGCTTGCCAGGTTCCTTCTGTACATGAGATTTCTCAGGCAAGAATACTGGAGTGGGTTGCCATTTCTTCTCCAGAGTATCTTTTTCATCAAGGGAATGAACCGACATCTCTTGCATTGGCAGGCAGATTCTTTACAACTGAATCTGGGAATTCAGGGAAGCCCATCATAGTAGTGCTGCTGCTGCTAAGTCGCTTCAGTCGTGTCCGATTCTGTGCGACCCCATAGACGGCAGCCCACCAGGCTCCCCCGTCCCTGGGATTCTCCAGGCAAGAACACTGGAGTGGGTTGCCATTTCCTTCTCCAAATCACAGTAGTAGATACCATAAATAAGAACTATTCAAAATAATAACTATTCATAAATATGAACTATAGTTTAGGTGTTTAAAGGATGGCATTCTAATGAGGTACTGTTCTGATGATTTGGGGAAAAGTAGCTATGGTTCAGCTTCCTGGGAGGATGAAACTTGTCCTTAGTTTTAAAAAAGATTTTTAATTGTAAATTGTCCATAAAAACCATTGTTTACTTTACAGCTAGTGCCTTCCATGTGTCTCTATATACCAATGGCTGACTCAGATGGTTGTGAGAAATTTCTTTCCTGTTAGCTCACAGTCTCTACTGAAGGAAGTTACCTTCACCATTCTATAAATATTTACTTACTTTTATTTATTTATTTGGCTGTACCAGGTCTTAGTTGTGGCAGGCGGGAATTTTTAATTTTGGCCCACAAACTCTTAGTTGTGGCCCACAAACTCTTAGTTTTAATTTTGGCCCACAAACTCTTAGTTGTGGGACCTAGTGCCCTGATGGGGGATCAAAACTAGCCCCCTGCATTGGGAGCATGGAGTCTTAGCCACTGGACCACCAAGGAAGTCTCTGCCTCCATCATTCTTGAAGCTGTACCTTATATACAGGTGATTGTTACTGTGTTCTCTGCCATAGAGAACTTCTGATACTGGTAGCCATGGGTGACTGAATCAGGGTGAGACCCAAAGCCAGCCAATCTGTAGGCTGGCCAGCAACCTGTGAGATGATCTCCTGATGTGGAAATGGGAAGCTGATGGTTTGTTGGGTGATGCTTGGCGCTCAGAAAGTTGGCGTGAGATGAGGGAGCTAGTTAATAAGCAAAAGGGGCTAGAAGCTAGGTCCAGCTATGCAGCTTTTCTTGGGTGGTGGTAAGGGGAAAGAGTCTTCTTGCAAATAATAAGTTGTTTCTTTTTGAGCCTCTGTCCTTCATTAGGGCTTTCACTGTTTGATTTTTGTGTCTATATCACTAACTCTGATCTCTCAACCTTGCTCCATTTTTAATGATCAGTCGTTTGCTGAGTATTTTCACTTAAATGACTTTGCCTTATCTTACCTTTAACATATACAGAATAGGGTAATCTTTAACCTAAAATTGAAATTCTTAACATGCTATATTTTAGTCATTGACATCATCTTTCTTCTTATTAAAATAAATTTCAGGTGTACAGCATTATAGTTCAACATCTGAATATACCACAGAGGGATCACCGCCACAGTCTAGTTATCATCCATCATTTGTATCACCTTACATTTTACCCCCATCACCCATTCACCTATAAAACTAACCACCTTCTCTCTCTGGTAACCTCTTATCTGTTCTCTATGTCTGTGAGTTTATTTTCTTTTGTTTGTCTGTTGTTTAGGGTTTGGGTTTTTTTTCCTTTTTTTTTAAGATTCCACGTATGAGTGAAATCGTGTGCTGTTTTTCTCTTTTTTTTTTTTAATTAATTTTTATTTTTTTAGTTTGTTTTGCTTTACAATACTGTATTCGTTTTGCTACACATCGACATGAATCAGCCACGAGTGTACATGAACTCCCAATCCCGACCCCCTGTTTTTCTCTTATTTTTTTCTCTTAGCGTAATATTCTCATGGCCCATCCATGTTAATGTTTTTCTCTTTGACTATACATTTTCTTTAGTTTCTAGAAATGTTTCAAAGAAATTGGATAAAGTTTATAAGGGATATTTATAAGTTAGGACTTCCTTATAGTTCTTACATTGTGTTTTAGTAATTCTACCCACAAGTATAAGTCTCATTTCCCCAGACTTAACAATAAGTTCTACAAAGAAAGTGTTCCTAGTCTCATCGCCTTTTTAGACACATGATAGTATTTTATATAGTGATGGGTACAGAGTGATTTCTATTTTATGATTAATATTTGTTGAATTTAATGATAATGAAAATGGGAAACTATGCTAGAAAACATCAGTGAGTTGTAACTGATTGTAAACTCATATTTTCCCAGTTCCTATTTTGATGAGAAAGGTTTGGTGAGACAACAGCTGGATTCTTTTGATGAGTTTATTCAGATGTCTGTTCAAAGAATTGTGGAAGATGCTCCACCTATAGACCTACAAGCTGAAGCTCAGCATGCTAGTGGAGAAGTTGAAGAACCGGTAAGATGGTTATTTTAATAAAGTAACATAAATAAGGGTATTGATTTGAAATTTTAATCCTTTTCTCACCTGGCTTAAAGGTTAAAAAAGAAAGGTGTTTTCTGTAGTGTACTTAACAACAGTTTCTATCAGCTCCTGATTTATTCTTACTAATGGAGAGATGCATTTTTGCAGTAATGCAGAACTGTTAATTCTTATTCAGGTAGTAGGTATTTAATAGTCAGGAAGAGGAATCTCAAGAGATATGATGAGCTACTAACAGAAGCAAGCCAGAAATAGTCATATTACTTCAGAAAATCCTCCTTTTGTCTTTCCAAGTATAAGGAACTGAAAGAAAAGGTAGGTGAAGAACCTCTGCCTTGACTATTTGTTGCATGAAATACATTATTATATCAATATAAGAGGTAAAGGAAAATCACCCAAATATATCAGCTCTTTTAATTTTTCTAAATTCGTTTGTAGTCTCTTTTTTTTTTAACATATGCATGTTTTCAGCATTGTTAAAATCATAGCAGGGCTATCATATTAGAATCTAGTTTTAAGTGAGTGATTGTAAAGAAGTGTGTATGTAGTCGAAAACAATGACTGTCCCTAGTTTTTTTTCTTAATTTATTTCTTTTTAATTGGAGGATAATTGCTTTACAGTGTTGTTGGTTTCTGCCATACAGTAACATAAATCAGCGATAGGTATACATATTTCCCTCCCTCATGAACTTTCTTCCCACCCCAGTTTTTTTTTTTTTTTAAGCACTATTTATTTATTGGCTGCATGGTTTGGGGGAAATCTCAATTTTCCCCACCAGGGATCAAACCCAGGCCATGGCAGCGAAAGCCCAGAATCCTAGCCACTAAGCCTCCAGCGAATTCCATGTTCCTAGTTTTTGAGTAGAGAGGCAGCTTGATCAATCTTGAGGGACAGGGAAAACTAAAAACCAAAATGAGGTAAAAAAGAAGTAGAAGTAGACAGAGGGAGAGATTATTATTTCCCCCTCTTTTCTGTAGCTTATCTCATAAGGGCTGGTGTATTATTCTCATTTTAGGTGGAGATACTGCATAGACTTTGCTCTTGAGAACAAAGATAATTTACTCTTCTGGCACTGTGTTGGAAAAACGGGTATAAAATGTCTTTTTTTTTTTTTATGTATGGCATTTTTTTTTATATGGTCTTTTCAAAACGAGAGATAACAATATAGCAATTCAGAGTTCCAAAATAAGTACTATGGAAGGAAGAGATCTCTCAAGCTTTGGTATCAGAGATTAGTGAAAAAGATGGAGGGACTTAAGCTGACCATAAGGGGCATTTGTCTTAGTAGAGAAAAGATATTTAATCATTTCAGCAAAAGATACTTCATGAATTTGGCTTGTGGTTGGAATGGAGGGACCACTGTAGTCAGTATATTGTTTTTGACTTGATCTCTTTGATAGTGGAAGATAAGATGGAACTAGGTTGTCACATGCTTGGATGTCATCGGCTGTCATGGGAAATTGTGGAAAGACTGTCAAAGAGTGTATTAAAGCGTTATTTTAAAAAGGTTGCTTTGGAAATGGTGTTTACTGGGAATGGCAAGAGACTAGAGTCAGATACAAATTTTGAAATAGCTTAAGTTTCAGATAATAATGGCCTAAACTAAGGTGATAGTGGAAATGAGTAGTTGGATGGCTGAATTCCTTTTGTTTCATTATCAACAGTAGTTCTTTTTGCTCTTTGCCTACTCCAGCTTGGGAAACTTGGATATTCATAATTTTCCTTTAGTGATCTGCTTTGTTCCATCTTTTCCTTTTCTGAGGTTTCATTTAGAGAGAAATTCTGTATCCATTTAACTCTGGAAAGTTCTCTTGGATCTTGTTTTATTGGGTAGCAGATATTTAATTGAAAAATTTTCTCTCTCTTTTCCTTCTTTTCTTTTTTTAACTGTGAAATAAGCTATAGTCAGCCATGGTTGGAAATTCTCATTTCTTTATGTAGAATAGTAATTAGGATTTTCTATTGTTGTTGTTTCTTTTTTATTCCTCTTTGCACACAGTATTGAAAGAATGTGGCTATCATACTGATTCCATACATCTCTTACACAGAAGTGGCCCCTCAAGGATTACCAGTTATCTGCCCATGGGAATTGGCAATTAGTGAATGGGGCAGAATGCTAAGTCTCGGGAAGGTTTCTTGAGACATTTTTGTGGGAAGTTTTGGGTCAAAAGGAGAGATGAAACCCAACAATGGCATTCCATCCTCCATCTTCCTGAGGAAATTCCATTCCCAAAGGTTTTCTGAAGAAAGGCACCTCTCTCAGTGACCTCGGGATGGGTGATGCCTGGATTAGGTTGGGGCAGAAGAGGACAGTGTTTAGCAGCAGAGTTCCCAGACCCAGGGCAGAGAATTGAAATGCCTGTTGGGGAGAGAAGGGGACTAAGAGAGCCCAGAGGTCCAAGTCCTAAATTCCACCCTGTCTCCAGTTCTGAGCAGAAATTCTTCTTCCCAAGACTCAAGTGGAGTTTTAATTCAGGGACTGGCTTTTCTCCAGGGCACAGAGAGGACAAGTCACGTGGAGATCTGATGGTAGTGAAGGTGGATAGTTAAGGTATCAGACACAGAGATGGACTCTCCTACAACAAACACAGACCACAGCAGTTTTGAAGCTATAAGCCAGGATCTGGGTAAAAAAAAATTCAGCTATGTTTGAAATACAGAATTTTGTAGACCCTCTTCAATAAAATTTAAATCACTGTTTCCATGCTATCCCTTCCTATGTTCCCAGTATTTTTTTCAAGACTAGAGGTCTGGGCAGTAAGAAGAAATAGGGGAAAATACCGAGACTTGAAATGCCACTCCCCACCCCCACTTATTCTATACAAAAGAATTCTCTCTCCCTCCCCTTGCTGTTGGGATGAAGGCTGTGTAAAGGCAAAAGGAGGAAAAGGCTCAGCATGTTCCTTCTCTTGCTTTGAAGTGTAGTTGCATCACAGGGCACAGAAATAGAGGAGAAAATATAGGCTGTAGGAGAGCATGGGCGCATAATCCAGTCAAAGAAGAAAGAGGGTGCTTCCCCTGCCCTGTGTCTGATGTGCTCAGAGCTTTCCTTCCAGTACTGACAGAGAGGAGTGAGAAGGAAGAGGAAGTGTGTACAGGTTGGGGTGAGGGTGGGGCACTTACAGACAAGATGGAGTCTCAATCCCTGTGACCCCAAGATGATCCTGCAAGCATCACTTGGGGGACTGGATGAGAAGTCACCTAGGAGCTCTTCTGAATTTTTTGAGGAAGTGAAGAGCCAGCTCAACATTCAGAAAACTGAGATCACGGCATCCAGTCCTATCACATCATGGCAAATAGATGCGGAAACAGTGGAAACAGTGGCTGACTTTATTTTTCTGGGCTCCAAAATCACCGCAGATGGTGACTGCAGCCATGAAATTAAAAGACATTTACTCCTTGGAAGAAAAGTTATGACCAACCTAGACAGTATATTAAAAAGCAGAGACGTTACTTTTCCAACAAAGGTCCATCTATTCAAGGCTGTGGTTTTTCCAGTGGTCATGTATGGATGTGTGAGTTGGATTATAAAGAAAGCTGAGCGCCGAAAAACTGATGCTTTTGAACTGTGGTGTTGGAGAAGACTCTTGCAAGTCCCTTGGACTGCAAGGAGACCCAACCAGTCCATCCTAAAGGAGATTAGTCCTGGGTGTTCATTGGAAGGATTGATGTTGAAGCTGAAACTCCAATACTTTGGCCACCTGATGCGAAGAGCTGACTCATTGGAAAAGACCCTGATGCTGGGAAAGATTGAGGGCAGGAGGAGAAGGGGACAACGGAGGATGAGATGGTTGGATGGCATCACCGATTTGATGGACATGGGTTTGGGTAGACTCCAGGAGTTGGTGATGGACAGGGAGGCCTGGCGTGCTGCGGTTCATGGGGTTGCAAAGAGTTGGATGTAACTGAACTGAACTGAAAAGCCAGGAATGGTGGTCTTCACTGGAGTGACTGCTGGATCTTTTCTTTGGCTGAGTGCAGCACCTGATATTTGATCTGCTCCTTAATGCCACCGAGTGTACAACTTTATGGGAATTAGTGTCTCAGATCACCCCTGCATCTGTGATTTTCTTGCACAACCGAGAAGAATATTCACCAGCAGAGCTTGCTTTTCTACATTTTCCCTCAGCATCTGTCTCGATTAGTTGAAGAAGCAGTTCAAAACAGCCATGAACTTCAGCTCATTTTTATAGGAGCTGCCAATCATACAGAAATGGGGATTGATACAGCTTTTGTTACCACTTTCAGGCTTTCTAAAAGGGGAGCTTCACTGTCAATCCTAAGGGTCTTGTTAAAAATAAAAGGCCTTTTGCTTCTTGATGCTGGTATAGGTGTCACTGTACATGGCAAAAAGTTGATCTCCTTCATTGTCCAGAATAAAGATGGCTTTAACCAGTGTACAAGAAGAGTTCCAAAATCATTGCCTCCATTTTGCCCTGTGATTGGTGCTGACATCTTCTGTTATGTTTAATTGAAGAGTTAGGTTTACTTTTTCTCATGTCCTGTTGATTAGTTTAGAACAGGTTTCTAACTGTATGAATGTATCTTTTCTTTGTTTTCCGGTAACTTTGTTAACCTAACCTCAGCTAAGGAGAGGGCACATGAAACAGCTGTACAGATCATTAATGCAAATCCATTTTAGTTGTTTGACATGAATTCAGAGCATATGATATATGCTTAGTCTTTACAGTCTCTCTTTGTCTTCCACCTTAAGAGAGTGATGAAGTATAAAGCCTGATGTCTATGGAATATAGATAGTGATTGTGGAGAGTCACCATTTTAGTAAAGTGAATTAACTTTGGCATTTTCTAGAGTAGAGCTGTTTCTACTCAAAATGTTAATGTTGATTAAAACTGAATCATTAAATCTTTTATGGAAAAAATTATTTACTTTTTTCCATGGTTTTTGTTTCATTTTAGCCAAGATATTTGCTGAAGTTTGAACAGATTTACTTGTCCAAGCCCACCCATTGGGAAAGAGATGGTGCTCCATCACCAATGATGCCAAATGAGGCCAGATTAAGAAATCTCACGTAAGAAACCATGTTTCTTTTCCAGCAGCTAATTTTGAAATAAAATTCAGAAAATAAAATTTTGGCCAGTTGAGAGTTTTAGCAAATACCTTGCTATTAATTTGTGATCTACTTTTATTTTCAAAGGTACTCTGCTCCACTTTATGTTGACATAACAAAAACAGTCATTAAAGAAGGTGAAGAACAACTTCAGACACAGCATCAGAAAACTTTTATAGGAAAAATTCAATTATGTTGCGTTCAACTTACTGCCTATTGAATGGCTTAACTGATCGTGATCTTTGTGAGTTAAATGAATGCCCCTTGGATCCTGGTGGCTACTTTATTATTAATGGATCAGAAAAGGTATAATAGCATTATTTATAAAAAATAACAAATGATCATTAAGCTCATGAAAGTTGAAATTAAAAAGTAAACTTTGTGTAATAATCTGCAAGTAGCAGTTGAATTATTAAGGAGGTGACAGCTAAAGTTAATTTATATTAAACCAAAACTTTGTTTAGCTATATGTAATATACGCTAGGAAGTTCATCAGTTTGAGCTTAATATGTTTCAACTAAGTGTTTATGCAAAATGAAATATGTAAAGTTTCAGAATTGTTATTTCAGTGAGCTTGTACAGTTAGATTAAATTAAGATGCAACTTTTACTGTTCTTTCTAATTCAAAGACCTTGTGTGTTTTATGGCTATAACTTTTATTGTCCATGTAGGTTCTGATTGCTCAAGAGAAAATGGCAACAAACACAGTCTATGTGTTTGCCAAAAAGGATTCCAAATATGCCTACACAGGAGAGTGTAGATCATGTCTGGAGAATTCTTCTCGACCCACCAGCACTATCTGGGTTAGCATGCTGGCGAGAGGAGGACAGGTATGGAATATTACATGATATTGTTTGGCTTTATTCCTTCTGATCTAGTTCTGTAAGTTACCAGGCTGCATGCTTTGTCAAAAAGTTTTTTTGGAACATATTATCAGTGTTGTATGCAAGGCACTTTCAGTTCAGTCACTCAGTCCTGTCCGACTATTTGTGACCCCATGAATCGCAGCATGCCAGGCCTCCCTATCCATCACCGACTCCTGGAGTTCACTCAGACTCACGTCCATTGAGTCAGTGATGCCATCGAACCATCTCATCCTCTGTCATCCCCTTCTCCTCCTGCCCCCAATCCCTCCCAGCATCAGGGTCTTTCCAGTGAATCAACTCTTCGTGTGAGGTGGCCAAAGTATTGGAGTTTCAGCTTCAGCCTTCCAAAGAACACCCAGGACTGATCTCCTTTAGAATGGACGGGTTGGATCTCCTTGCAGTCCAAGGGACTCTCAAGAGTCTTCTCCAACACCACAGTCCAAAAGCATCAATTCTTCGGCGCTCAGCCTTCTTCACAGTCCAGCTCTCACATCCATACATGACCACTGGAAAAACCATAGCCTTGACTAGATGGACGTTTGTTGGCAAAGTAATGTCTCTGCTTTTGAATATGCTGTCTGGGTTGGTCATAACTTTCCTTCCAAGGAGTAAGCATCTTTTAATTTAATGGCTGCAGTCACCATCTGTAGTGATTTTGGAGCCCCCAAAAAATAAAGTCTGACACTGTTTCCACTGTTTCTCCGTCTATTTGCCATGAAGAGACAGGACTGGATGCCATGATCTTCGTTTTCTGAATGTTGAGCTTTAAGCCAACTTTTTCACTCTCCACATTCACTTTCATCAAGAGGCTTTTTAGTTCCTCTTCACTTTCTGCCATAAGGGTGGTGTCATTTGCATATCTGAGGTTATTGATACTTCTGGCAATTTTGATTCCAGCTTGTGCTTCCAGCCCAGCATTTCTCATGATGTACTCTGCATATAAGTTAAATAAGCAGGGTAACAATATACAACCTTGACGTAATCCTTTTCCTATTTGGAACCAGGCTGTTGTTCCATGTCCAGTTCTAACTGTTGCTTCCTGACCTGTATACAGGTTTCTCAAGAGGAAGGTCAGGTGGTCTGGTATTCCCATCTCGTTCAGAATTTTCCAGTTTATCGTGATCCACACAAAGGCTTTGGCATAGTCAATAAAGCAGAAATAAATGTTTTTCTGGAACTCTCGTCCTTTTTCCATGATCCAACTTTGTTATTTATTAATACTTATTGCTGTGTAACAAATTACTCCAGTAGCAGCATTTATCATGTCACAGTTTCTGGATGTGGATTAGCTGGGTCCTCTGGTCACAAGGCTGCAATCAAGGTTTTTGGGCCATAGTCATTGTAAGGCTCATTTTTGTGGTTATTGCAAGATTCAGTTCCTTGTCACATGGTGCCCCTCCATATAGCCCCTGACAACATGGCAGCTTGCTTGTCAGAGTAATTGAGCAGAGTCATAGAGCATATGAACAAGATGGAAATTGCCATCTTTTATGCCTTAATCTTGAAAGCGACATCCTGTTGTTTTTGCCATGTTCTTTTTGTTAGGTGCAACTCAGCACATCCAGTCTCTTCTCCAAGGCGACTGCACAAGGCAGTAATAGAGGCCAGGATCATTGAGCGCCATCTTCGAAGCCACCCAGCATAGGCATGTTACATATGATAATGTAATCTAACAATAGCATTTCTTGACTATAGCTCTGTGCCAACTATGTTGCTTAGGTTACGTGATTTAATTTTCGTGGCTCCCCTGGAAATTTGTTGTAACTAATTTCATGTATTTTTTTTTTTTCATGTATATTTTTATTTGATAAAATTTTTAATGTAAGTCATATATGCACATTAAAGTGGTTCAGAAAAGTACAAAAAGTAGTCTTCCTTTGACCTCCAAATTTCTTCCTTCAGAAGCAGCTACTTTTGATAATTTCTCATAAGTCCATTCAGAAATAGTCTTAATTCAAAAACAATGTTTATACCTTGCTGGTATCTTTTAAAAACAAGTTTAGATTGGCAGTTTTTCATTATTTCTGAGGTGTGATACTCCATGTATGGATGTAGTGTAATTTGTTGAGCCGTTCCCTTGTGATGGACAGGGAGGCCTGGCGTGCTGTGGTTTATGGGGTTGCAGAGTTGGACACGACTGAGCGACTGAACTGAACTTGTGACAGATGTTTAGGTTTCCGGTCTTGTGCTCTTATGAACACTTCTGCAGTATAATGTCACTTTGATGTTTTATAAAGAAGAACTTGAACATAGAGGTTTAAGGGCCTCAAGTTAAAAATCCCATGTAGAATAAGTATTTTAAAGAATTAAAATGGTTTTTTCTTGTGACTAGGGGTAGAATGGAGCCCAGCTACAAGTGTTTGAGAAGGATCCCCAGGTGATTGTGAGTGGATTCTTAATTGATAAGTGTTGGCCTGGATTATGGAGGGCAGAAGTATAAGGAACACAGTATATTAGGGAGATTATCATGGAAGCTATAGGCAAAATCAATTAATCAGAGGCAGAGAAAGGAAAATCATCTAGATTTAGTGATGAAGTTTGATATAATATGAGGATGACTAGAGATCCTATGGTTCTTTCCAGAATTTTCATTTAATCAGTTGAGGAATGGGGCTTGGGGGCCCATGTTGTATTTAATTCCCTGGAATATTCTCATGTGAAGCCAGAGTTGAAAATCACTAAGCAAAAACATAAGGTCTTTGTTTTATAATCATGAAATTAAAAGGATAACATTTTAAAGGGAATGAAATGAACAGTTTAGATGTATGGTCTTTATTTTGTTGACATTTCAATATACATGTATATTTCTATGTAGTTATTTTTAGGGGATTTTGCTCCTGCTTTTTCTGACTGCCATGTGGCTTGCAAGATCTTAGTTCCCTAACCAAGGATTGAACCCAGGCCCCAGCAGTGAAAGGGCTGAGTCCTAACCACTGGACTAGCAGGCAACTCCCTCTGTGTAGTGTTTTTAACTTTTTTAAGTTCACAGATAATTGTTCATAGTGATTCTGTCAACTTGGAAGTTGTGACTAAAAGGTGTAGCCACCTGCCCATTCCCATACTCCATATATTTTGCTGTGCTTTGTAGTCAAATCTGGCCAAGTGTGGGACACTTGGTATCTCACAACTGTTTGCATCAACCAAGTTTTGTATAATCATTGCCCAGGGCTTCACTGTTTTGCGTGCTAGTGCCCACAGTAGCTATTTTATAACAATCTGAAACCTTCCCTCACCTCTTTTAACTTTACAAATTAGGAAATGGAGTTTAATTACTTGCCTTGGGTCTTGAGGCTTGCTGACAAAGAGACTGAAATTAGTATTCTCAGCCATTGAATTTCCTGTACCTTATTAAGCTCCTCAAGTGTGTGTGCCCCAAAAGAAGACTAGTCTGTCTGCCTGAAGTGGAAACCTGTGGTTATGAGTGTCAATAGTCTACAGGCAGCCATGAAAAAAAAAAAAAAGATTGTATTGTTTTATCCTGAGGTTCAAGATAAAATAGAGAACTTACAAGAACTGATTTTTAGAGAGAATGTAGTGCTGCGAGCAGTACTTGGTGTAGGCATTCTTTTTAAATGTTTTGCATATTCTGAAAAAGGTCTATGATGAAACAGGTGGAATAATTGTTGAAACAACCGAATGGCAGTTGGAGTTGTGAGGATTGTGGGTACAAGAAAAAGACCAGGATGAAGATTTAGATATCAGTTGTGAAAGTTGTTACTGAATCCTCATGGGATGAAATAAGGTTTCTAAGGAAGGAGGCCTGAAGTAGGAAGTAGGAAGACAACAAACAGTTTTTAAATGGACCATGATAATGTAGGATTATGAGGCCAAGAGAAGGGAGAGTTTGATAGTACAGGAAAGAAATTTGATTAAAATTGAGAAACCAGGTCTTTGTATGCCAGTGAAGGCTAGTGACTTATTTTATTTCTGTGTGCAATTGAAGAGAGAAATTGTAAAAGAGAAGCCTATATGAAAGAGACTTTTTTAATATTGAATAATCATTCATATTTGGAGATACCTCACCGACCAACTCTCAGTTTATTTTTCATTCTGTCCTTAGCTTTTTCCCACATTTGCCTGTCTGTTGTCTCTCTTATCTTCCCTTCATCTATTTCTTCCAGAACTTCCTAATTTTTTTGGTTGGGGGAAAGGATGAAAGGTAGTGTGTTTATATTCTTTTTCAGTCAAAGTTTCCAGATACAGTCTTGAGGTATTCTAGAGAATCTTGGCAAACAGAGAGTAGAGAATGGAAATTCTCTCAGGTCTGAATGACCAGCCTGTCCATCAAATAAGTAAACCTGTTGCAGTGGTTTTTGAAAAGCAGCCATAGGACATTCCTTAGAGTATGAGAGGCATGCTTTTTGTGAAATACATACAATGGACATTTATATGAAATGGTTCTTATGATGTTTATATATGGCTGTAATCTGTTATTCTCATATTCTCATTTTTTTTCCCTAGGGTGCAAAAAAGAGTGCTATTGGTCAACGTATTGTGGCAACCCTACCGTATATCAAGCAAGAAGTTCCCATCATTATTGTGTTTAGAGCATTAGGTTTTGTGTCTGACAGAGATATTTTAGAGCATATTATTTATGATTTTGAAGATCCAGAGATGATGGAAATGGTAATGTGCAAGCAAAATGTATTCATAGTGTTTTTCAAGAGATTTGAAGTTACTGACTGTTGTTAATCCTAAAACACAAAAGAAAGCTGCTCTGAAGATCAGTTTAGCTATTGCAAACCCCATTCTATTTACCGTATAGCATAAGCCTTCAGCCCTGCCTTGGCTTCTTTTCCTGTCAATTCTATGTAAAATTGACCTGAAAACTAGAGGCAGCCAGAGTTCATTGACAGCAATAAGGAAGAAATAATTATAAGGAAAATCATAAAAAATAATTATAAGGAAAATCATAAAAAAAAACTTTTATTTTTAAAACATTTCAAATTTGATTCTTTTTATCTATATATATACATTGTTTTATTCTGGATCGTTTGAAAGTGAATTTTAGGCATCATGCCCCTTTATTCCTAAATACTTTAGTGTATATTTCATAAGAATCAGGATATTTACTCACATAATCATAGTGCAGTTTTTAAAATTGGTATTTTGGTGTTGTACGTACTGTTAACCTAGAGATCTTAAGTTTTTGCCAAAGATATTGATGATGGCATTTTTTTACTGGTTCAAAATCCAGTCAATCATCTATTACATGTTATTTTTAATGTTTGCTTAATTTCTTTTAATCTTCCCCTGTCTCTTTCTGTTGTTTCATAACACTGAAGTTTTTGGAGCGGGTAGGCCATTTAATTTATAGAATATCCTTCAACTTGGATTTTTCTGATATTTCCTCATGATTAGATTCAGTTTATGCCATTTCTTGGCAGGACAAATCTAGAGATCATAATGTGTGCTTCCCAGGTCATCACATCAGGAGTCACATGATGTCATTTGTCTCATCATTGGTAATGTTAACTTCACAGCGGCAGCTGTTAGGTTCCCCCACTGTAAAGTTACTACTTTTATGGGAAGGTTTGTTGAGTCTAGATAAATACGCATTTCCTCGTCAATCATCCTTGTCTAAGGAGTACTTGATATTCCTAAAGTTGTCCTGAATTATCCAAAGTCTTTAAGACTACAGAGAAATAAAGTAAAATATAGGCTAAACATTGATCACAAAGTTAGTGAAGTATATTTTAGTTACTAGAGTATTTATTGATATGATTACATGACAAAATGGATTCTGTTTAGATTTTACTTTAAGCTTTTGGCAGTAGTTATGCTTTTTTCCCCTTAATACTTAAAGATAAGTATTTAGATAGTTAAAAGAAAGGATAAACCTGTTAAACCAAGGCTGACAACACTATGACACATTTATTCATTTGAGCTTAGTTTGGGTGTTAAACTTCTCCAAATTGATTTTAGATATTTGAAAGGAACTTTTTTTAAGCTATTGTTTATTAAAATGTAAAAAAATACTCAAACCCACTGTGCTCTGTTATAATGGGATTATTTGTATTTTTCTAGAAAGTATGATTGTCCATGCTGATCATTTGTTTCAGAGTTCCCTAGGTCAATAAGGTGTTTTTAAGTTCTAGGATTTTGTGTTTCCTTGAATCTCTAAAAATATTTGCATATTTAGTTAGGTGTTCATAGGGATATTTAACATATTATAAATTGACAGTTGCCTTATCTTAAAGATAATGAATTAAAAAATAATTTTATTTCAATTAACGGATAGGTTAAACCATCACTCGATGAAGCTTTTGTCATCCAAGAACAGAATGTTGCACTAAATTTCATTGGTTCAAGAGGGGCAAAGCCTGGTGTTACCAAAGAGAAAAGAATTAAATATGCGAAGGAAGTATTACAGAAGGAAATGCTCCCTCATGTTGGCGTCAGTGATTTTTGTGAGACCAAGAAAGCTTATTTCTTGGGGTATGTCAGATTGTTTTGTTTTAAGTTCTTTGCCAAGTGTGGTTGAGATGAAGTTTTTCTTGAAGCTGAAAATGTCAAAATTGATGTTTTTAATATATGTTTAAAAAAAAGGAAAGCCAAAACCATGTGCTTTCTCTTTTTCTTTTTTTAAAGGTACATGGTTCATAGGTTGCTGCTAGCAGCTTTGGGTAGAAGAGAATTAGATGACAGAGATCACTATGGAAACAAAAGATTGGACCTTGCTGGACCACTACTTGCATTCTTATTTAGAGGGTAAGAAATTATAGAATGATGCTGTTAAAAGTAGATAAATTTCACTTTAGATTGGTTATGGCACATGGAGGTGCTAAAAAACTATCTTGGCATGCATAATGGGTGCATGTGAAGTTTGCTACGTTCTTTGCCAGTTGTGCAGTTTAGTTCTGCTTCATATCAGAATTTCAAGATTGTGGGAACATTTATCACTTGTTTACATTTTCTTTATTCCTCTCCACCATTGCGAAGCATTTGAGAAAGCTCAATTATTGATTGACTTTCTGAGTGCTGATACTGGAATTTTTATTAGCTCTGCTTTGCAGTTTATAAAAACACAGAAGCTAGAGAGGAAGCAGTGGTTGTGTCAGAATTAAGGTTATATGTGGTTTTTATTTTATTCTTGATATGTTTTTATATTTTCTGTAATGAACATATACTACTACTATAATTGGAAAAACTTATCTGTAAAAATTATGTAGACAGATTAGCACAGAAATGATACTAGCAATGTTTTGTGCATGTTCTGTTATTTATTGTGTTGTATGTTAGTGTTTTTCAACCTTGTTTTGTTACCACCCCACTAAGGAGCCTCTTTCGACTATTTTTTCCCTTACTGCTTTGCTTGTGTATGGTTTTGTACTGTATGTACATCTGTGCTTTTTATATAAAAAAGAATAACTCCTCTCCTCAACTCAACCACTTTTCGCCTCCTTGTGGGCAGCAGTGTCCTTGTTAGAATTCATATTACAGACCTTGACATGTTTAAAACATTTTATTGGGCAGAATGTTTAAGAATTTGCTTAAGAAGTACGGATCTATGCCCAGAAGTTCATTGATCGTGGAAAGGATTTTAACTTGGAATTGGCAATTAAAACAAGGATTATATCTGATGGCCTAAAATATTCTTTAGCTACTGGAAACTGGGGTGACCAAAAGAAAGCTCATCAAGCCAGAGCTGGAGTATCTCAGGTAAGAATGTCAACTGTGACTACAGGTTTGGTAAGAAAACATTACGAAACTAATAGAATCTTCATTTATTGAATGTAAATTGTTTTCCCTTTTTTTTCTCTTGGTCAGATATAAAAGTACTTGGAGGCTTTTGAATTATGAAAGTAAAAATTTTCTTAAGTTAACTGTTAGCATTACTAAGAGATTTTAAAGTTTTGACTCTCATTAGGATATTTAATAAATTCACATAGGTTCTTAGGAGGTGAAACAGTCTATGTTCATGAACTTTTTGTCTTAAAAGTTCCATATTAGAAACTGATACCCAGGGAATAAATTATTTCGTGTAATGTAATACTTCTAACACTGATTTCTGTATGTTGCCCTGTTTTATGTACAATGATTACAGTAGGTACTCTCAGAATGATTAACGGAGGAAATATTTTACAAAAATGTCTCACCAGGTGTTTTTATTTATTTTTTGTAATTAGTTTTCATGTACTTACCATCCCTGCTGGCTCAGAGGGTAAAGCGTTTGCCTGCAATGCAGGAGACCTGGGTTCGATTCCTGGGTTGGGAATATCCCCTGGAGAAGGAAATGGCAATCCACTCCAGCACTCTTGCCTGGAAAATCCTATGGATGGAGGAGGCTGATAGGCTACAGTCCATGGGGTCGCAAAGAGTCGGACACGACTGAGCGACTTCACTTCACCATGTACATGTTTAGATTTATGGAAGGGATCTCCCCCTCATTTGCTTTTTTTTTTTTTTTAAAGCCTACACCAGTATCACCTGATTAATTGGCATTCAGACACCAACTTGAACCTCCTGATGCCTGGAAGTCTAAATATCTTAAGAATTATGGAAGGATGCTCATAAATAAATTTCTAGTTTCTTTTAGTTTAGTAAGAATTTGTTGACTCTAGTTGATATTTGTGATGCTGGGTTCAAGGAGCTCACCGTCTATTAGAGGAAACATTTGTCCTTGTATATCACTGTGTCTTGAGCTGAATTATGATAAATGCCATCCTGCCAATTGAGTTCAGTTCCTGGGTTTTAAGATGTGCCAAGAGCTCTGTCACACATTGGATCTGCAAAAAATGAGTAAAACATGATCCCTGATGTTCAGTAGCTTACAGTCTGTACTCATAGATGTGAACAGATATTACAGCATACAGGGAGTATTAAATGAGAGTTATGCATGCTTGCTCTGTGGGGATGCTGGAGAAAGGCATATAGCACTGCCTGAGAGTGTGAACAGAAATGTTTTCTTTGGGAAGTGGCATGTGAGCTGGGTCTTGAAGGGTAGTGGAGAAATTAGCCCAAGCCTTGGAGGAGGTAGAACCAATAGCTCATAGGAAAACTGGAGAAAATTTCTTAATATCCTGAACAAAGGGACAGAGGGAGAAAAGGGCACATGTATGTGGGAGGAGCTAGATCATTCTAGTGTTTTCAAATCAAAGTGGGAGACTTAGAAAGGTGGGGTTGGAGAGGGGAGCTTGGGAACACCTTGTAGAGGGGCATTCATTTTTGCTTTTTAGGTAGCTTCACAGTAAATGTCATTGTGGAGAAAAGATTTGAGAAGGGCATAGTTGGTGGCAGAAAGATTGTTGCAATAGGCTCAGTGAGAAATGGTTAGAGCCTGGAGTAGAACAGTTCTATGGAGGTAGAGAGTGGAGTCAGATTTGAGAAATATTAGGAAGTTTGGAAAGCTTTGTGATTAGTTGAATAATGGAAAACTCCATAGAACAGAGAGAAGAGAACAGTTTTTTCTGGAGATGGTCAGATGTCTTCTATAGAAGTAGTAGAATTTCACCAAGCAGAGCAGAATGGGGAGTGCATTCCATCCTGTGGCAGGTGTGGAAGTGAGAAGGGTTCGGCAGTGTGGATGGAGTACAGGAGTCTGAAGACGATAGTAGGGGAAAGTTGTCTGGAGCTTCATTGAAAAGAGCTTCAGTGTCATGCTCCTCTAGCTGGTGGGGAACTGTCTAATATTTTTTAATTCGGTGAGTGTTGTGAACTTACCTATATCTGTTTTTTAATAATTCTGGTAACTGAGCAGAGTAGATTGGAGAGGACATTGCAGGGACTTATGAGCTAATGATAGTACAGGTTAAGAGGTGAGGAACTGGTTATTTGATTTGACGTTGGGAAATAAGAGTTGACAGGATATGTTTATTGATGTATGAAAGGAGGAAGTCAGAGACAAAGATATCGTGAGATTTCTAGGTTGTGAGATAAAGGGAAGGGTGACACCATTAACCATGATAGATTTTGGAAGGAGGATGGATTGTTGTATGTGTGGGGAAAGAGGTGATGTGTTATTAGGTACATTGAGATTGTGTTGATTGCTTTATATCTCTCTAAATATTACCGTACTTAACAAGTATTACCTTGCTTGAAGTGAAGTGAAGTCGCTCAGTCGTGTCTGACTCTTTGAGACGCCATGGACAGTAGCGTACCAGGCTCCGCCGTCCATGATTCCAGGCAAGAATACTGGAGTGGGTTGCCATTTCCTTCTCCAGGGGATCTTCCCAACTCAGGGATTGAACCTGGGTCTCCTGCATTCCAGACAGACGCTTTACCGTCTGAGCCACCAGGGAAGCCCATTACTTTGCTTAGTGTTCTGTGAATATTGAATCTCTGTGTTGGGTTCAGAGGCCTCAACCTGGAACAAGTTCTGGGGTGGGTTAGTGATGTTTGCTGTGGGCAAAGGAATGAGAGTTGGTAGCATATAACACTTAGTGCCTGATGTTTGCTAAGTACTGTTCTAGGTACTGGGATACAACGGAGAACAAAACAAGTTAAAAAAAACCCCCACTAACATCCGAATGCTTGGAGATAGGCCGTAAAACATTTATGTGGCATGTTAGAACTGTATGTCATATATTTGCCATCCTTGCTGTAAGGGTCAATTAAGTTACAGAGTGAGCAGAATTATCCAGGGCAGATTGGAGAGAGGAAGGATGGAAACAGTTGGACACTGAGTGGATTATATTTGAAAATATGACTTTGCCTCATTTTAGTATTTGCCAAAAATAGGATAGTGTAACAGAAATGCCCACGCTTCATAAAGATTTGTTATTGTTTTCTAGGTATTAAATCGCCTGACTTTTGCATCTACTCTTTCTCACCTGCGTCGTTTAAATTCTCCCATTGGTAGAGATGGCAAACTAGCAAAACCTAGACAATTGCATAATACATTATGGGGAATGGTGTGTCCTGCTGAGACCCCAGAGGTAATACATTAGAATTTATGTTCAAGACAAAAAGTAAAAGAATTACCATGTAGAGTATAATTACTTTTAAAAGTAACTTTTAATTTTAATTATCTAAGTGTAGTATAGAACTAAGTATTATAATTTTGTTTTTAGTAAGCAATATATTCTGAAATCAAATCGGAGGGGAAGTGTGGAAAAGAATTTTGAAGGGCACGTTATCAGTATGAGTAATATGTACTTTATTTATTCCAAGGGCCATGCTGTAGGACTTGTGAAGAATTTAGCCCTGATGGCTTATATTTCAGTTGGATCTCAGCCTTCTCCAATTCTTGAATTTTTAGAAGAATGGAGTATGGAAAATTTGGAAGAAATTTCTCCTGCAGCTATTGCTGAGTGTGTATAGATGCAATTAAACAAAAATTTGTTAATTTTCGGTTATAGCTTATTACAGAGTTACTATGTACAAAATACTTCTGGTTTTTTATTTTAGTGCAACCAAGATTTTTGTTAATGGCTGTTGGGTTGGAATACATAAAGATCCTGAACAACTTATGAACACACTACGGAAGTTGCGGCGTCAGATGGACATCATTGTGTCTGAAGTAAGAATCTTTAATTATTTAAGAGGACATGATCTCTGGGATTTCTGATCGAGGCATAAGGCTAAGTGAAAGTTATCTTTGCATTGATATCTTTCTTGAACTGGTGTCCTTTGAATTTTAAAGTTGTTGTCAAAAGTCTAGATGATGTTTTGAGCTAGATTTAATAATAAGGTATTGCTTACTTTAATGCCTTAGCTTTATGCATCTAAAGTTTAGACATGTAATTTATTATTAAATTATGTTTTGGAATTCAGATTACATTTTAAAGTGTATTCTTTTGAGAATCTTTTTGTGAAGCTGACAATGCTTTTAAAAAGGGAATGATCATCTCTGATAACCTCCTTTGTTGGAATCCAGAGATTGATTCTTGAAATGTGATACACCTCTATTAGATTCTTTTATGTTCAGGTGAATGTTGAAGTGCTCTGGGTATATAGGATTTTTTTTTTTAAATCATCAAAATACCAAATGAACTTTATTCCTCCCCAAAATATGGCTTTTGCTTTTAGTGTAATACGTTGAGGGCTGGGTTCAGGCTTTTTTTGATTTCCCCAAATCGCACCTTTGGGTCTTTCTGGGTGAAAGTTGAGCTGGCCACCTGTCTACCTAACAAAGCAGAGAATCAAGGTTTGGCTGCTCCATGTCTTCCTCTAGCAGGCAGACTCTGCGTTTTGAGCCAGAGATATTCAGAGCTTGAAGTCAGGAGCAGCTTGCTTCACTTGAGGGCAGCAGGCAGAGATAAGAGAAAGTGCAAGAACCAGCACTGTGTTTTTTATGATTGAGAATTTTGTTAATGCTGTTTGTTTCTGCTGAGGTTTGCTGTGTTCTCTAGGATAAAATTTAAGTTCTTCATGCTGTTTAGGCCTCTTTACCTTTCCATGGGCCCTTTCCCTCAACCTGGAATGATTGTGCTCCCTGTCACCCATGCCTCCTCAAAAACGGGAATAGGGAGAAGGTGTTTTTTTACCTTTTTTTTTTTTTTTTAGATAAATCTCACTAGTTCTGCAAAACTCTGGTATTAACTCTTGTCTTCTTCAGGATACATTACCTGACTCCCCAGTTTGATTTAGATCAGAGGTTCGCAGACATTTTCTTTAGAGGACCAGATATCAAATATTTTAGTCTTTGTTCACCTTACAGTGTCTGTGTGTATTCAGCTCTGCTGTTGTAGTGAAAAGTAGCCATAGACAATGCACAACTCAATATAACTTTATTAAAAAAAAAAAATAGATGGCAGGTAAGGGCAGATTTGGTCTGTTGGGCTCTTCACTGAGCCCCTGATTTAGACCTATCTCTGTGACTATATAGCATATTTTCCTTGAATAAGTTATGACAGAATGCATATACCAGATAGTAACTATTGATTTATGTGCCTGCTTCTCTCACTATACTGTTAATGTCTCAGAGGCAAGGAATGTCTTAATATGACTTTGTATTTTCAGATCTGAGTGTGGTGCCTGATATGTAGTGTCTGACAGTGAGTGTTTGTTGAAACTATAAATGGGCCCTGTGTTCTTGGAACTGGGCTGTTTAATCTCCTATTGGAGAATGTTGGTAGAAGCCTCTTAGTAGGAGAATTATATGTATTTTTAGGAGTCTAGTACTTTTTCTTTTTCTTTTCCTTTATGTTTTCTGATAACCAGAGGTTCTCATCTTATCCGTTTCTAACTTTAGCTTTGTGTTGGACCTGTTAGGCTATCCTGTTGGTAGTCTTCTCGAGAACACCTATTTCCTTTGGAATACAGGATTCTGTTTGGCCTTTGAGGAGACACAGCTAAGTTTGTGTCTTTCTGTTAAAACAAAAGAGCTATATTCTGTTATTGTAATATAATACTTTATATTCTATTAGGAATTCTCTAAGGATTCAAGAAAAGCATTTGAGAATGCTGTTCATGGTGTTTTTGTTCACACAGTTTCATCTCAGATTTTTTCTAAGGATGGGAAGTGGGCTAAGAATGTGGGACATTTTCTTTTTCTTGGCTTTTGACTCTTTACACTTTGGGAGAACTTAGTGTTTTTTTATTAAGCTTTAATGATTTACTGTTGTTTTAAAACTGAATAATCCAAACTTTTTCTTTTAACCCAATCTTTTTTTTCCTATGGCTACGTCACATGGCTTCTGGGGTCTTAGTTTCCCCACCAGGTATTGAACCTGAGCCCCAGCAGTGAAGCACAGACCAACAGGGCATTCCCTACTCAATCTTTTCTTTAATATAAGTATCCAGTTGTGATTTCACTTTTTGAAAGTACTTTTATGTAGAAATACCAGTCTATTTTTCCATTTCCCAACTCATTAGCAGTTCATTTCTTAGTTGACTTTTAAGATTATATATTAGATCTAGAGAATTCACTGAAAATTTTTCTTTGTTTACTTCTTGATATTGGCACTTCAAATTCTGTAGTGCTTTTAATATTATGTTCTTTATTGTAAATTTTTCCAAAGTATTTTTGATATTTTCTAGGAATATATTTTCTAGCACTATCCAGTAGAAATGCAATGTAAGTTACATAGACAATTAAATTTTTCTAGTAGACATGTTAAAAAAATTAAAGGAAAAAAAAAAGGATATTTCCTGGTGGTCCAGTGGTAGGACTACATGCTTTCACTGCCGAGGGTATGAATTAAGCCCCTGCTTGGGGAACTAAGATCCCATGAGCCATGTTGTGTGGCAGAGAAACAGAAAAGAAAAAAAGGAATTTTTTTCTATAAAATTTTTCTATAAATTTCCTATATAAAAATTTTCATTTTTATAGATGAAAATAAATGTGTTTTATTTAGCTTAATACATCAAAAATAGTACAATTTCAACATATAATCCAGGGAGAATTATTAGTGATAAGTTTTATTATTGAAATTCAGTAAGTAGTTTATACTTACAGCATATCTCCTTTTAGAATGGCCACATTTCAAGTGCTTAGTAGTGACCTATGGCTAGTGACTGCTGTATTAGACATCTAGATTGTAAACCATTTGCTGATAGACTATCATGAGAAGTCAGGCTTACAACTGGGAAAGCTTGTTTAAGCAGTGACACAGGGCTGGATATTGAAAGGTTACACAGTGAAGAATATGTAATTATCAGAGACAAAAATAAGAAATTGTCTCATACTAGTGTTTTGATATCAAAACACATTTTCTTCATATTTTATTTTTCATGAAATCACTACCAGATATTGTTCAGCTCTATAATATCAAGGTTAAATATTTATCCTCTGTAAAATTATAAATTATACCTAGGTTTTTAGCATATTGAACAATGATCAACTAAGATCTATGTTTTATCTGATAATTTATTGTTGTTTTATCTCAGCCTTAATGATACAGACAAAAGAAGTTCGTAAGACTATTTTGTCTTCTTATGTGCAGGTTTCTATGATCAGAGATATTCGAGAGAGGGAGATTCGGATCTATACTGATGCAGGCCGTATTTGTAGACCACTTCTAATTGTGGAAAAACAAAAGCTGCTTTTGAAGAAGAGACACATTGATCAATTGAAAGAGAGAGAATATAACAATTACAGGTAAGAACATGCAATTAGAAAAAAAAAGTGAGATGTAATTAACATGACATAAAAGATTTTAAAGTGTGTCATTCAGTGGTTTTTAGTATAGTCACAAGATTGTACAACAGTTCAGTTCAGTTCAGTCGCTCAGTCGTGTCCGACTCTCCGCGACCCCATGAATCGCAGCATGCCAGGCCTCCCTATCCATCACCGACTCCTGGAGTTCACTCAGACTCATGTCCATTGAGTCCGTGATGCCATCCAGCCATCTCATCCTCGGTCGTCCCCTTCTCCTCCTGCCCCCAGTCCCTCCCAACATCAGGGTCTTTTCCAATGAGTCAACCCTTCGCATGAGGTGGCCAAAGTACTGGAGCTTCAGCTTTAGCATCATTCCTTCCAAAGAAATCCCAGGGTTGATCTCCTTCAGAATGGACTGGTTGGATCTCCTTGCAGTCCAAGGGACTCTCAAGAGTCTTCTCCAACACCACATTTCAAAAGCATCAGTTCTTCAGTGCTCAGCCTTCTTCACAGTCCAACTCTCACATCCATACATGACCACAGGAAAAACCATAGCCTTGACTAGACGGACCTTAGTCGGCAAAGTAATGTCTCTGCTTTTGAATATGCTGTCTAGGTTGGTTATAACTTTTCTTCCAAGGAGTAAGCATCTTTTAATTTCATGGCTGCAGTCACCATCTATAGTGATTTGGACCCCCCAAAATAAAGTCTGACTGTTTCCACTGTTTCCCCATCTATTTCCCATGAAGTGATGGGACCAGATGCCATGATCTTCGTTTTCTGAATGTTGAGCTTTAAGCCAACTTTTTCACTCTCTTCTTTGCCACTATCTAATTCCAGAATATTTTCTTTGACCCTAAAAAAACGAAAAAAGAAACTCTGTACTCATAAGCAATTACATTTGTTGTTCTTAATTTTTCTTAAGTAAGAGACTTGAGGCTTCCTTGGTGGCTCAGATGGTAAAGAATCTGCCTGTAATTCAGGAGACAAGGTTCAGTCCTGGGTTGGGAAGATACCCTGGAGAAGGGAACGGCTACCCATTCCAGTATTCTTGTCTGGAGAATTCCATGGACAGAGGAGCCTGGCAGGCTACAGTCCAAAGGGTCGTTATCAGTTGGATACAACTGAGTGACTTACCACTTTCTTTCAAGAGACTTGTATGGTCTTATTTAATAATAAAAGTCTTTGTGACATGGTAAAGACTATCTCTACTAATAAAAAATGACCTATATAGAACTCTGAGCTTCCACTGCTTGGAGGGGACTCAGGTTTGATCCCTGGTCAGGGAACTGGAATCCCACATGCCATGTGGTGTGGCCAAAGGAAAAGAAATAACCTATGTGATGAAGTAATGTATAACATAATATGAACAATATAATAAACTTAATAAAAATCTTTTACAATTTGTTATTAGTGATATATGAATGTATATAGTTTTATTATAAAAATAATTCAAAAAATAGATGTAATAAAATATATAAAAGCCTCCAATTCATACCTTCCTTTTCAAAAGTAAGTACTGTTACCAGTTGGGGTATATATTCCTCCAAACCTTATTCTTTATTTTTATATACTCACCCCGTAGCCTCACAAGTAGGTTCTTTAGATCAGAGCAGATAAAAACAAATTAATAGTAATTAAGGAACCATACTTTATGTGTATTGTTCAGTAACTTTTTTTTCCCCACTGTTAACAATAATATACATATTTTAGACTCTTCCTGTATGAGTACATACAGATACAGGAATACTCTTTATAATAGTAGGGAGCCTAGTTAACTAAGATAGTTGAAGAAGTAAGGAAATTAAATGAATTCTTTTTCAGTTGGCAGGATCTTGTGGCCAGTGGGGTGGTAGAATATATTGATACTCTTGAAGAAGAAACAGTGATGCTTGCAATGACCCCAGATGATTTACAGGAGAAGGAAGTAGCTTATTGTTCTACATATACACACTGTGAAATTCATCCATCAATGATTCTTGGTGTTTGTGCTTCTATTATTCCTTTTCCTGATCATAATCAGGTTGGTACCAGTTTTTAACTATGTTTTGTGAGGAATTGGGGGGAAGTAGAATAAAAATTAGAAATTAGTCTATAGTTTCTTCTGAAAGAAAAGCCTTGTAGTGTAAAAGCTATGGATTACAGCACTTAATATGCTTATTCTCATGTTTGACTCTTTAAGAGCCATAATTCCTTATTCCAGAAAAAGTAGAAACTTTACCAACCATATTTCTGATTTATGAAGTACCCTGTGTAGTCTATTTATTTATTTAGACGTAAATAAATTTTCATTGATTCTGCTTTTCATTTCTACTTTTAGTCCCCTAGAAACACATACCAGTCTGCTATGGGTAAGCAGGCTATGGGGGTTTATATCACCAACTTTCATGTTCGTATGGATACGTTGGCCCATGTTCTATATTATCCTCAAAAACCACTTGTGACTACACGGTCTATGGAGTATCTGCGATTTAGAGAGCTCCCAGCAGGTATGTTCAGTTTTGTTCTACATTTTATAAGAACCTGCCACGGTTAAGGCATTTTTGTGGGTGCTTTGAAGGATTAATAAAATGCATATGACACAGTCTCTGTTCTCATAGAATTTACAATGTGGCAGGAAAATATGAGCACAATTAAATAAAAAGGTAAATGTGTGGAAAGTGTTATGATGGAGATATAGATTCCTTTGGAAGCACAGAGTGAAAGCAATGATTGATTCCTTTTGGAGTCTAGTCCAATTTCATGGGGGAGGTAGCATTTTGACCTAGAGTAAAGTTGATGAAAGGGTAATTGAATTTGAGAGATGGTTTGAACTAGGGCCTGGATGTATGAAGTCAATTGTCAGTACTTATGTCAGTTTAGAATGGCTGGGAACGCATGGGAATGATACTTGATCTCATGAGATGGGGACAGCGGGTTGAATTTTATTTTGAGAATGAAAATGTCTAGCCTTTTTGAACAAGGAAGTAATATAGTTAGAAGTTTATTTTGAATGTCATTCTGGCTACCACCTAAAAAATAAAGTCAGATATGGTATTAAGTAGGGAGATAACTTAGAGGTTCTTGCAGTGGTCTAAGTGAGAATTGGTACAGTTCTTACTAAGAAGTGAAAAAGTATAGGGGGTTGAAACACCTGTTGGAGTACATTTGATAGGACTTGATTACTGTTTGGATGTGAAATTATGAAGAGAGGGAAGAAAGGAATTGGAAATATTGTTGGTGTTCTTGGCTTGGGTGATCTAGCAGAGAGAGAGACTTGATAATATTGGGAGCATGTTAGAAGAAAGAAGAGGTTTTATTTTTAAAATTATATTTTATTGGATTATAGTTGATGTACAGTATTGTGTTAAATTCTGCTGTACAGCACAGTGAGTCAGTTATACGTACATCCACTCTCTTTAGGTTGAAAGAAGAGGTTTTAGAGGTAAGATAATAAGTTCAGTTTTTGACATATTGATTTTGAGTTGCTGCCACAACATCTCAGGAATGATCTTCCAACAGTGAGTTGCAAATATAGTTAGAAGAAATGTCAAATCAAGAGCTGTGAAGTTTTTGATATGTTAATGATAATTATAGATGACTCTGATATTTCTCAGGGAAAATTCAGAGTGAGAATAAAGTCAGAGACAGCCAGAACTTGGGGAAAAGAAATCAGGAGAAGAGATTTGAGATGAATCTGATAAGGAGAAAACCCTGGAATTTCCAGGAAGAGATTTCAGAACAACAGTTTCTTGAAATAGTGCAGAGAAGTCTGAAAGTATAAGAGATTTGAATATAAAGGAGACAGCATGGTTCTTCCACACAATTATTGTCTTACCATATTATTAGCAGAATTTTGGCTTTGACTGGGGATAACATTATTTAGTAAAGTGTACCTTGTAAATAGTGGCTTTAAATCACTTACTGTAATATAGGATCTAGCATTTTGATAGATTCTCACAGCTTAGAATGATTTCTTTTAAAAGTCCTCCACAAGGGGTTACTCTTGTCTAGAAAAAGAAACTAGAAAAACAGAATCTGTTACTTTGTCTGCAGTGTGCCGGTATCTTTGGTCTGTGTTTGCAGTGCTGGTGTTTTCTTTGACATTTAGATGATAGTTTCTTTATTGCTAGAGAAGAAAAGAAATATTGGTGAGGATTGAATTTGAAATAGAATGTTCCTTTGGCACTGATATGAAGTGGTAAGGGCACGGCTGGTAGGGACCACGTGCCTTTCAGTTTTGTTACTTCTTCATGCCTTAATCTTGTTAACTATTTTAAAACTTTGAGATAATTTAAAGCTTGCAGAAAAGTTGCAAGACTGTTAAAAAGAACTCCTGTATACCATCCATCCAGATTTCTGGGTTCACATTTTACCATACTTGCAGTGTTCTTTCCCTTTCTTTTTCTTCCTAAACCATTTGAAAGTAAGTTGCAGGCCTGGACGCCCCATCACTCTTTAATTTTTCAGTGTATATTTTCTAAAAACAAAGACATTCTGCACAGTACATCTGTCACCATCAGGGGGTCAACAGTGATCCCCATCTAATCAGTAGTCTCCCAATTCAGACTTTGCCAGTTGTCATCATAATGTCCTTTATGGGTCTAGGGTCTAATCCAGGATTCTGCATGTCTCTTTAGTCTGAAACAGTGTTTTGGTCTTTCCTTGTCTCTTACGACCTTCACATTTTTGAAGAGTCCAGTCAAGTTACTTTATATATTGTCTCTCAATTTCAGTTTGACTGTTGTTTCCTGTGGTTTATATTCAGGTTATGAATTCTTGGCAGGGCTAATAGAAGTGTGCTTCATTCTCAGGGCATCATGTCAGGAGGCATATGCTGTCTTTATGTACCATTGTTAGTAATTCTAACTTTTATCATGTAATTAAGATAGTGACTGTCAGGCTTCTCCACATTTTATTAATTATAAGTATTGTGTACTTACTCAGTTTGATTCAGTCACTCAGTCATGTCCAACTCTGCGACCCCATGGACTGCAGCATGCCAGGCTTCCCTATCACGAACTCCTGGAGTTTGCTAAAACTCATGTCCGTCAAGCTGGTGATACTATCCAACCATATCATCCTCTGTCGTCCCCTTCTCCTCCTGCCTTCAATCTTTCCCAGCATCAGGGTCTTTTCCAATGAGTCAGTTCTTCACATCAGGTGGCCATAGTATTGGAGTTTCAGCTTCAACATGAGTCCTTCCAATGAATATTCAGGACTGATTTCCTTTAGGATGGACTGATTGGATCTCCTCACAGTCCAAGGGACTCTCAAGAGTCTTCTCCAACACCACAGTTCAAAATCCATCAATTCTTTAGTGCTCAACTTTCTTTATGGTCCAATTCTCACATCCATACATGACTATTGGAAAAACCATAGCTTTGACTAGACGGACCTTTGTTGGCAAAGTAATGTCTCTGCTTTTGAATATGCTGTCTAGGTTGGTCATAGCTTTTCTTCCAAGGAGCAAGCGTCTTTTAATTTCATGGCTGCAGTCACCATCTGCAGTGATTTTGGAGTCCAAAACAACAACAACAAAGTCTGTCACTGTTTCCATTGTTTCCCCATCTATTTGCCATGAAGTGATGGGACCGGATGCCATGATCTTAGTTTTCTAAATGTTGAGTTTTAGGCCAGCTTTTTCACTCTCCTCTTTCACTTTCATCAAGAGGCTCTTTAGTTCCTTTTTGCTTTCTGCCATAAGGGTAGTGTCATCTGCATATCTGAGGTTATTGATATTTCTTCCAGCAGTCTTATTAAGTAAGTAGTAACTCTCTGTTAGAAGATACTTTGAGAGGATGTAAATATCCCATTTTTTATCTCACTTTTGGCCATTAGTTTACTGTGTAAGTGTTGCCAAATGTTGATCTTCTAATTTTGTCATTCTTTCCTTTTTGATACTGTAATTGACCCAGATTTGCAAGTGAGAGCATCTTCAAGATGACTCCATTAAGTCATCATTCTTCAAGCACTTCCTTACATTTGTCTCATCTTGTGCCTTTCTTCCCCTAAACTTGGACTTGGCCATTTCTTCTTTTAGTGATGCATAGTGTATGGAAACCAAAATCTGGGTGCTGGGCTTGGTCCTTGGTATTAGAATGTCATCATTTCTAGGTCCTCTCAGCTGCTGGAGCTAGGAAAATATATGTATGCATATACTCCTTTCACTTTTAACTATTTTTGTATCTATATATACTAAAGAACCGTGAGTTTATACCATATCTCCCAGCACAACACTGTAGTGTTTATTTTAGAACTCCATTCTCTGACAGAAACCTGGCTTACATTGTCCCCAGTATGTTGAGTTATTTGCTGCGTCTATTGATGTAACCAATCTCCTGACCCTCCTGGCTAAATAATTAGCTTTGTTCCTGCATTGACCAGATTCTGATCTCTTAAGGGGAAGGGGCAGATTGGGTTATCTTAAGTGATCTTTTGATTAGTATCATTCCTATTTCTATAGGGTACTGTTACCTTGGATGGTATCTTCTGGGAGCGAAGATCCTTGTGACAGAAGTTCACCTTGATTTAAAGTGGGTCAGGGTACTTAGAGCTTCCTTAGTGCTGAGCTGAGGTTTGAAGTGGTTGGGGACAGCCTGACTGACAGATGAATTGTAATCCTAGATTTCACATGTTGATAAGTCTTTGAGATAACAGATAATGTTTTAAAAGTTACTGGTATTTTTTGAGCAGTTTGTGAAATACCATCCAAAGTACTTTACACATATTATTTCTAAGCATCATAAAAGCTTTGTGATGTTTTTTCACCTACAAACTGCCTCAAAGCTTTTGTGATGATTAAATGGTTACATCCACTTAAAACTCATGGCTTTGTGCCTACAGTTAATAAGGGAGAAATAAATGTTAGCTGATTAGTAATAGTGGTGGTTGTATCCTCTTTGTTTTACAGTTGTGGAGACAGGATCAGAAAGGTTATCTGCCTGAAGTTGAACAACTTATTTTGTAAACCCAGAATGCAAACTGGGGCTTTTTTTAAGACCAGAAATAGGTCTTTCCCCCATTTTCCTTTTTTGTTCTCTTTCTCTTCACTACACAGTTTTTTGATTTGGGGCTTTTAAGCTAAGAAGAAAGTATTAGAAATAAAATTCAGAAGTTTAGTGCTTTTAGCTAAATTGAGCTGATCTTTCAGAGTTGCTTGCATACCTTGGATAAAGGTAGGATGGAGGGGGTTGCTTCCTGGGATGTAGTAGATACAGCGTGTGTGGGCTATCAGGGGTTGTCACAGCAGAGGAGGAAAGTCCTACAAGGGCCAAGACCATTTAGCACCTGCAGGCTATGTCACCTGGACGAGAGGGAGGGCCATAGGTAGCACTGTATGTTGTGAGGATGTGCAAGGGAAGTCTTGCCCATTCCATGTATCACAAACATCACGTTAAGTCCTGCTGCTGGCTTCCATAGCAGTAGGAGCACATCACATCTCCCAAGACCCTGGGATTTCTGCAAATTGTCATCTATTTAGAAAATATAATCTATATAGAAAATATAATATCTTCAGATCCTCCCCACTTTGAGGATCCTGCATTTTTATTTACTTTCTCTGCATTATACAGCTTGACCATGCTGATGGACACTTACGTTGCTTCCATACCTTGGCTATTGTAAATAGTGCAGTTATGAACATTGGAGTGCATGTATCTTTTTGAATTCACATTTTCATCTTTTCTGGATATATGCCCAGGAGTGGAATTGCTGGATTATGTGGTAACTCTTGTTTTGTTTTTTCTTTAGTTTGCTAATATTTTGTTGAGGATTTTTGTGTCTGTGTTCATCAGGCATACTGGCCTGTAATTTTCTCTTTTTGTGGTGTCTCTCTCTGGTTTTGATATCAGGGTCATGGTGATTCATAGAATGAATGAGTTTAGGAGTGTTCTGTACTCTGCAACTTTTTGGAATAGTTTCAGGAGGATAGGTCTTAATTCTTCTCTAAATGTTTGCCTCTGTAGTCATCTGGTCCTACTCTTTTGTCTGTTGGAAAATTTTAAATCACAGTTTCAATTTTAGCACTTGTGATTTGTTCATATTTTCTAGTTCTCCCTGGTTCAGTCTTTTTCTAAGAATTCGTCCATTCATTTTATTGGCATATAGTCACTGGTAGTAATCTCTTCTGACTCCTTATGTTCGTGTGGTGTCATTTGTAGCTTGTCTGTTTTCATATCTAATTTTTGATTTGTGCCCTCACCCTTTTTTTCTTGATGAGTGTGATAAACCTTTTTTTAAAGGTTTATCAGTTTTGTTTGTCAGTACTTGATATTTTAAGTCTTAAGGTCTCATCAAAAATAGTTTTGGTAGTAGCAACTAAATAAAATTGAGGTAGAAAATATAATACCACTTTTCTTTGTAGTAAAGGGAGAGGATCTAGGAGCAGAGCAGGGCTGCGAAGAGAGGAACAGGGTCAAAGAGAAGAACTAGGTCAAACTTAGGAGACAAGAGCTGGGACTTGATTCTATTGCTTATTAACTTTGAGATCATGGATAAGTTTTATTTTGTTAGATCTTTCTAATAATGCAAATAATAATACTTGCCTTGTTTATGGCACAGGGTTGTGGTGAGAATCATGAAACCTGGTTGGGGGAGGGACTTTATAAATACACAGTTACATGTATATAATCACTGACTAGAAAGTGGATACAATGGGAGTGACTACTATTAGGATTTGCTTATATTAAACATTTAACCATCGGAGTAGTTTTCCCACAGATTGCTCTTCCAGGAGGAGTAGACTTTGAGTTACCATGGTGAAAACATTTGTGGTAAATATAGTAAATAGGATAGATTTAAAAGAAAGCGGTGATTTTTCTTTGTTTCTCATGTGATGCTTTAATGTTTGCTATTTGAATATACTACAGGTATCAACTCAATTGTACCATTGCATCATACACTGGATATAATCAAGAAGACTCTGTTATCATGAATCGTTCAGCTGTAGACAGAGGCTTTTTCAGGTCAGCTATTTATAACAGTTTCCAAAATATAGATATAGTGGAAATACTAATATTTTAATTTTTTAAAAAAGTTTTAAAAAAATAGGTGTGGGAACTTCCCTGGTGGTCCAGTGGTTAAGACTCTGTACCTCCAATGCAGAGGGCATGGTTCCCCTGGTTGGGGAATTAACATCCCACGTATCACGTGGTACAGCCCAAAAAAAAAAAAAGGTGTGACTTTTGTGTGTCCAGATTTTTTGGTGGTTTTGAATGTCAGGCAAGAAGAAATTTTGATCTGACAGCAGAGAAATTTTTCTGTTAAGATAGGTAATCTGTCTCCATTCATAAAACTGTGGATACCTGTGAGACATAGGTTGTTGTATGGTTGCCTGTATAGGGGTTAAAATGGTGAAATCAGTGTCCTGCTTCAGAAAGTGGAAGGCCTGACTGATGGTCCTGAACAGCTAAAGACATTGCTTCTTGTATCTGAGTATTTTCAGGTACTAATATTTTAGCGCCCCCCCTCTACCTTTTTTTGTAAGCAAATAAATATTTGCATTTAGATAATATAGAAGTATCTAAAGAAGAAGTAAAGATAAACCTAAGAGTTTTAGGACCCTTAAATAACTACTGTTAAAATTATAGTATGTTTTCTTTTTCAGTCTTATTTTCTGTTACTCAGTTTGATTGTCAAACATTAATCACAAATCCATGGCATGTGAAAATTGGTTAAGAAACTGAGAATTTAGAAGAGAGGATAGATTTTTTCTGTATAGTTGTCAGAGGATATCAGACCAGAGTTGACATTATAGCTTAATATCATAAATTTCTCAGTAGAAATACTGGGGCAGATCCCGGGTGACCATCTCTGAGGGTTGTTATGGGAGGGATTCTTATTTTAGGTCGAGGGTTGGACTTAATATTCCTGTTCTCACAGTTCAAGCTGTGTTAAGGATCAAATGTTCATGGGTGACCTGTGTAATAGCTCTTAGGACTGAAGTTTGACCCTTCATACAGTTAACTCCTGTCCTAGATTCATAGTTTAATTGCTATGGTTAAAATTACCAGATATCAACTAAGTAAAAATTATTGGTGTGTTCTAAGTTGTATTATTAAAGGAAAATAAAGTTTCACTTTAGAACCGTGTATTTTTAGGTCTGTTTTCTATCGATCATACAAAGAACAGGAATCTAAAAAAGGGTTTGATCAAGAAGAAGTTTTTGAGAAGCCTACACGTGAAACTTGCCAGGGTAAGTGATAATGACAGTGAAATGATGGAATTCAAAGTTAACTCCTAATTAGTTTTTCTGGGTTTTGTCTTCCCACCCTTCTTTATGCAGTGTGGGAGTATGTTTGCTAGTCATTCTTAGAGCTTATATTTAAGGAAATAGTTATATTTGCCAGAAGTCTTTACACCTGGAGTGGTCTTGCTATAGTACTTTTATTCTGCTAGGTCCTGCATTGCGGAAAGGATTTAGGAAAGTAGAGAGGCCATATAATTGCATGAGACATACCCAGCTTCATTCTCCGTTGAACCATGTCCTGTCCCTTAGTTTATGTATTTTCATGGGAACTTCCTCCCCTCTTCACATTCTGATGTGACCATAAAACTCAGGTTTATTTTCTAGTTACTATTTTTACAGACATTTATAAGCTATATACAGCTTTTGGGATGGATGGGATGTCCTGGGGGAATATCTGCTACAGTTTTGGCTTCTAATAGTATTGCATGAAGTAAAACGTTTTTGTGCTCACATTTCCTGTGAGTGCTTCTGTGTAGTAGTAGTGAACTGATTTTCAGTGGAGTTAAGGTTACAGTTTAGATTTCAGGTTTTCTGTGGGAGATTTTGTATAGAGGACATAGATAACTCTTTCTCATGTAATATAGGGATCAAAAGATGGCGACACATTTATCCAAAGTCACTTAGCAAATGGAGAATCTTGATTTTCTAGTACTCAGTCCAATGTCTTTTTTTAAAGTTCGGATGGTTTGTAATGTTTGGAATAAGGACATGTTACTGTAACATGTGTTAGATATTCCTATGAACTTCTCTCTGGTTAAAACTGATGTATATATTTGCTTTTTAATCTTTTTGAGAGAAGGATTATGTGACATTTTAAATACTTTTCTTTATGGTATTACCATTTCAAAAAATTCTCTTTCTTCTCAGGTATGAGACATGCTATTTATGACAAGCTGGATGATGATGGTTTGATAGCTCCTGGAGTTCGTGTATCAGGAGATGATGTTATTATAGGCAAAACAGTCACCTTGCCTGAAAATGAAGATGAATTGGAGGGCACAAATAGACGCTATACAAAGAGAGACTGTAGCACTTTTCTCAGGACTAGTGAGACCGGCATTGTGGATCAGGTTATGGTAACTCTCAACCAAGAAGGATATAAATTTTGTAAGATAAGGGTAAGTATAGCTTTGTCATATTGTTGTTTATAGAAAGTAAACCAGAATGACCTAACTAACTTATTTTTATGTGAATTCAGGTACGCTCTGTTAGAATTCCACAGATTGGAGACAAATTTGCTAGTCGACATGGTCAAAAGGGTACTTGTGGTATTCAGTATAGACAGGAGGTAGGTATCTTTCATCACCTCTGACTCACAGTTTTATTGATCATTTTATTAAAATTTGCTTTAACTTAAGAGCCCAGAGGCAGTAAAGGCTTGACTTTGAATTGTAGTGCTGGACAAGTAGGTGAACATCTGTATTGAGGGCTTCCCAGGTGCTAGTGGTAAAGAACCCGCCTGCCAGTGCAGGAGACGTAAGAGCTGCAGGTTCGATCCCTGGGTTGGGAAGATCCCCTGGAGGAGGGCATGGCAACCCACTTTAGCATTCTTGCTTGGAGAGTTCCATGGTCAGAGGAGCCTGGCAGGCTACAGTCCATAGAGTCAGACACGACTGAAGCAACTTAGCACGCATACTATGTTGAACAGAGTTTAGGACATAGCAAAATTCAGTTGAAGGGGAATCAGTTCTAGTTCTGTAGCTAGAGATTTAAGTTTTTCAAGTGTCTTTTAAAAAATTCCTTTACAGGATATGCCTTTCACCTGTGAAGGTATCACCCCCGATATCATCATAAATCCCCATGCCATCCCCTCTCGTATGACCATTGGTCACTTGATTGAATGTCTTCAAGGGAAGGTAAGAGATTTTCTTTACAGATATAGGTATCAAATTGATGTTTCTTCCAAAGTGTTAGGTGATTTCTCTCATTCTGAGTCAGGGTACTGTGGAAAAAGCCAGTGTGACACTTACTTTCCTGCTTTTAAATTGGTTTGATTATGTTTGTCTTTTTGCCAAAATTTGAAAAGTTATGACTAAAAATTCTTGCAAAATTTACTATATCCAGTCTTTGAATATATGGATATATATGAATATATGAATATCAATTCTTTTGATTGGTTCTTTTCTATAAGTGGTGGTTAGTTCATTGTGAACCTAATGGTTTTATAGCTGTAATATTAGCTATGCATGTGTCTTTCAGTGGAGGTTTTCTATTTTTAAGGATCTTATTAAGGTAGAGTAGCTACAGCTTAACACATGGATGGCTTGGTTTTAAGGATTAAAATGTCCTCTTCCTTGAGTCATAGGAAATATTTGAGAGTCTCATTCTTTTTGTATGTGGTCTCACAGAGAGCTTCCTGTTTGAAGACTTAATAGGTAGTTTGTTCTATTTTATGAATAATAAAATGCTAATAAGATGCTAATAAAAATGAACCTTATGATGTTACAGCTTTCCATAACAGATATTTATTTGTAATCTTAAGTTCAAAATCTTCCCCCTCCTTTTTTTTTTTTACATTCTTGCACAATTTTAATTCAATTCTTGCAACACCCAAGTAGGTGAGTCAGTGACAGTGTTAACAGGACATATTCAAAGATATCCAGAAGCCAGGAGTAGAAGTGAGCTGGAATGCTCCTTGCCATGGTGACCCCAATTCTATGACCCCAATCTTCCCTTTCTTAAAAGTGTTTTTTTTTTTAACTGACTATATTTGTATTAACATAGACTCTAGTTACATAGAAGTAACTTCATAACCAGAAGTCTATGTTAATACAAATATAGTATTATACAAAAGAGAGACAGAAGGCAGCAACCTTTTAAACATTACTTTTCTTTTTAAAGGTATCAGCTAACAAGGGTGAAATTGGTGATGCTACTCCATTCAATGATGCTGTTAATGTGCAGAAGATTTCTAATCTTTTATCTGATTATGGCTACCATCTCAGAGGAAATGAGGTATGTTTGCTTTTACATTGGTAATTTGTTAAGTATATTCTTTTTTGCACATGTTATTTCATTCTTAAAAAATAAATCTTTCATTGAAGTATACCACATACTTCAAATATATACATAAACCATAAATGTTCAGGTTGATAAATTTTCACCAAGTGAACACAGGTGTGACTGGCATCCAGATCTTGAAAAGAAAATTATCAGAATCCTTTTATGCCTGATGCTCTCTTGTGTCTCCTTCTAGTCACTACGTTCATACCCCCACCCCAAGGTAATTACTCCTTTTACAGCTTAGATTATTTTAGTCTGTTTTGATTTGTATAGAAATGGAATTGTATAGTATATGTACATACATTCTTTGAACTTGTTTAGTAATTTTTAAGTCTACTTAAAAATCTGCTTATTTCAGGTCTTATACAATGGATTCACTGGTCGAAAAATCACATCACAGATTTTTATTGGCCCCACTTACTACCAGCGTTTGAAGCATATGGTGGATGATAAGATTCATTCTCGTGCTCGGGGACCAATTCAGATTCTTAATAGACAGCCGATGGAGGGTAGATCTCGGTAAGAGAGCTGCATCGTTGATCTTATATAAAAGAATAGTTCTCATATTTCTTGATTCCAGGATCTTAAAAGGCTTTTGTGTGGGAGTTGGTATCTTTTGATATTTATCATGTTAGAAATTAAAACTGAGAAAGGTTTAAAAAATTTATTACTTGGTTTAAAAAATAACAGTAATAAATTCATTATACATTTACATAAGTAACATTTTAAGTGAAAAGTATTTTCCGATAAATTTAGTGATAAGTGACATTGGTTTATCTTTTTGCAAATCTTAATGAACTGGTTCGTGAGAAGATAGCTAGATTCTTGATTCTTGTGTTTGCTTCTGCATTTAATCCTGCATTTAATTGCAGGATTTTATTTTTTATAATTAACTATGTGACCTCACACAGATTTATGGTTGAAAGGGAAGAATATTATAGTAACTTTCAGGTGACTATGGATTTTTTCTTTTTGATGCTGCACTAGAGTGACAAGTTGTCCTTTCTGAAAGGTTAGTTGTGATGTAGAATCTGGAAGCACTTAAATGAATCTTTTATATTGAAATCCATTGGCCTGTCTTATACTTTGAGTGTATCTTTTATACTTATGTACTTTTGTAGTCTCATAATTGGTTATTTGGAAAATATTTTCATTGAGGTGTGTAGATTTTTACATGTTGACCCATTTCATTATATTAAAAATTTTTTTTTCACATTTGTGAATATCACCACCATGTCATCAGAAAGTTTTTAAGTATTGGGAAGTTATCAAGCTCAGAGTGTTGGATAGAGGTTTTCTTTTTCTAAAATTCTCCTCTTTGATTGAAATACTAATTTTTAATCATTTACAACAAATATTTAAAATTGTTTTCCTTGAGTGAAAAAATGTCTGCCAGATACCTTAAGGCTGAATTAACATAGTTGGTGCTATTGTTGGCAAATTAACATGATTGGTGTCAGCTGTTTTTTCAAGTATAAAAGATATTTCATGATAAAAGTGACTAGTTCAGAATTGTGCAAGCACTTTACTTCAAGACCACCATCTTTAGTATACAACTAAAGTGCCTTATGAGAACTCATTTTATCAGACTGTTAAAAACTATGTACTCAGGCGTCAATGTTGAATAAAACTAATCATTTTTTTTACTGCTTCATTATGACATTCTGTATATAAAACTGGTTTTCTCACCCTTCAGATACACTGGCAAATATGATTGCTAGTAAAGTATGGTTCTACCCACCTGATGTGTTCAGGTGCCAGCAGTTTTTCAGTTACTTTTGCAACTGTCAGTGCAAATGTCAACAGTGAAAGAAACAAATGTGTCATTAGTATTATTATAAAAACAGTTTTCACCCTTAAGAGTCCACAGACCACAGTTCTTCTCAGAACTCCTGCTTTAGAAGATAGGAAAGTTATAAAAGCAATTACAGTAGCTCCTTAATATTATTAAATATCTAGTGTTTAGATTTTCTTGACAGTTGCATAGTTTTTAAAAAACGTTTGTTGGTTTCAGTTAGGATACAAATAAGGCCCATGGTTTGTAGTTGATTGATATGTCTCAAGTTTTTTTTCTTAATCTATGGGTTAACCTTTAACTTTTTTTCCTTGCACTTTATTTGTTGGATTGTTTGTCATGGAGAGTTTCTCACAGACTGGATTTTTTGAATTGTGGGATCTTAGTTCTCCAACCAGAGGTTGAACCTGGGCACCAGCAATGAAAGCACCGATTCCTAACCACTGGACTGCCAAGGAATTCCCTCTCACAGTCTGGATTTTTGTTGATTGCATTCCTGGGCTGTGTGTGCCTATTTCTTGTAAATAGCTAATTGGATTTAGAACCTTGATGAGGTGAAGGGTTTGTGTTCTTTAATAGTAATACTTAAAAGGCAGTATTCAAAATTGTATACTTTCCATATCTGGTTGTTTTTCTTTTGTGACTTTAGTAGCAGTTAATGATCATTAATGTTCAGTACCTAAAACCTTTAATTAAATAGGGATTGCAGACTGATGAGATTCTAATTTTATCATTCCTTCATTTATTAGCTGGAATACTTTCATAGAGAGAAATTTTGTTTCATCATCTGGTTACCTGGTGACATAGTTTTCATATAGTAAAAGACATGATAAATGCTCAATTCTTTCCTTTTATTTACCAGTTTTCAAAATGATGAGTCAGTTACTTAGAATCTTCTAAAGCTGACCAAGTGTTTTGTTTTTGGTAATATCATTAGAAGCTCTTTAATCATATGTGTTTTATTAATATATATATGTGTGTGTGTGTATATATATCCCATGGAACCATTCTTTACCTTTTATATAGAAGAATATTAAGGAAGCCATCACCATCTACTTGCCTGGCCGTCAGAACAATGCATTTCATTTCACTTACTAAGCTGGGGAAACCTGTGACTTTCATCTCTTCTTTCCATTACTTGTGCCAATGTGCATTTATTGTTTCAGGTTTGATTGCTTGGGAGTCTCATTCATGGAAAAGCTACTTTATTTAGATTAACTTTTTATTATTAAATTTTTAGCATACAGATGAATTCAAATAAGTTAAATGATAATGTTACAAGATTTTATTCTGTACGTCATTGTATTTTATTTGAAAAAGTATATGCTATACTTAAGAAACTAATGTGTTTACTCTGGGGACCTTCTAGTGCGCATCAAACAGTTGGTAGACTTCTTAGCTTCCTAACCATGTTGACAGAATACAAGAGCAGAAAAATTGGAGTCTAGTTCTCATTCTTTACTAATGTTACTTTTTATACTTGCCGTTAGTCAAAGTGGTATTGATAATAGAAAATCAGTACAAAATAGCCTGTTGTTTCTTCCCGTAATAGTGATGGTGGCTTGCGTTTTGGAGAGATGGAACGTGACTGTCAGATCGCGCATGGAGCAGCCCAGTTTCTAAGGGAGAGGTTGTTTGAGGCGTCAGATCCGTATCAGGTTCACGTTTGCAATCTTTGTGGAATAATGGCAATTGCAAACACCAGGACCCATACATATGAATGCAGGGGCTGCCGAAATAAAACCCAGGTATGTACAGACATTCCTGGCAGTTATTATCTATTCAGGATATAACTATGTTTGCCTCATCATCCAGGCAGATTTAGTATTGTGAACAGATTGGTGTTTTCACAATTTTGGTAGCATTTTTCTATAAGATTCCTGGTTTTAAATGAAGAAAAAGATATCAATACTGTTTTTCTAAAAACTAATTTAAGTTTTAGCGTAGTAATTTCTTTAAGCTGTTCATCTTTTGGAAATAATAAGGTCTTGTACAAGGAATTTTAAACAATGAGTTTTTTTTTTTTTTAACTTTTCATTGAGAAGGGTGAATATAAATTAAGTCTGACAGGGTAAAATACCAAAGCCTGTTAGGAGAAAGAGCCACCATAGGCCAAGGTGATAGGATGAGTGTTAGCAGCCCCACTCCATTTGTTCATTGCCTCTAGTACCAATTCTGTGGCTTTTCCTGGGGGAAAAGTGGGGTTGCTTCAATACAGCTTTGCTAATTACCTTTTTTCTTCTTTCCCAGATCTCTTTGGTTCGAATGCCTTATGCGTGCAAACTGTTGTTTCAGGAACTCATGTCCATGAGTATTGCACCTCGAATGATGAGTGTTTAGCTCTTTTAAAAAATCTTTGGGTCTTGTTTCTGTGATACAGCTTAAAAAAATTTTTTTTTAACAAAAATGTACTGCGCTGTGAGAAAACACATTTTATTTGTTTTGTTTAATGATATGCATGCTTTTCTTCTGTAAATAGACAATAAATTTTTGTAGATAGTCTTGGTGTGTTATCTTAATTTCGTATTTCACTGTGTAAAATCAGTGAATATAGCTAAAGTGTTAGTGGACTGGATGAAAAGAAACTGGTTACTAGGCAAGAACAGGAGGCTGTAGTTACCCATGACTACTTTTAGCTATGCAGACTAATATATTCTGCAGGTTTACAGCTCAGCACCTTCACCTGTTTAAAAAAAAAAAAGATAAAAATTAGTTACACATATGGATATGGTTTTATTTTCTAATTTTGATGTAGTGTAGTGTTTCCAAATAAAGATGTTAAAATGTGGGGATAAAGAATGTTTGAGGATAAATTGATATGATGGGTGGTGGGAGTGCTCTTTGAATTTGAACTACCTGTATATGATTTTTAGATGTGGAAGGTGATTTTGTTGTACTGGCCCATCTGTAAGAGAGGGACCTTATAGAACTGGGAGAAGCACATTTCATAGATGAGCAAGATAAGCTAGAGAGAGACTAAGGAACTTTCCTTTGTCTTCCAGTTCTTATTCAGAATTGAAAGTGTTCTAGTTCTTATTAGAATTGAAAGTGGAATAATCAGTGGCAGAGCTGAGGCTCAAACTCATGCCTCTGAGCTGCTGCTCTTTGTTCCATCACTTGGCTTTACACATCTTGGCTGAAAAGAATCTGACTAAACACATCTTTACTTCATATTTCTTCCTTTCATACCACAGCTGAGTGGTCCACACAATAGAATGGTTTTTACAAATGCTCACAATAAATTTTGTTTTTATTTTTAGCTTAAAAAAACAGTTCAGACATTAGTCTAACAGGACTATATAAATGGAAAGTAGCATGACTCATACCGCCAGGATAGGTGCTTAAGGAAGATTTTGACAGTGAAGTGGATAGAGGCAGAACAGAATTGAATACCTGCCAATATACTCTTTCAGGTTTTTTCTTATAAAAGCTCAAAGTGAAGGACCAGAATTGTCTACAAATCATTTTTTTTTTAATGGGAATTTAATATAATAGTCACAACATCAAGGAAAATGCAGTGAAGATAGAAAGTTATGGGAAATATAAACCATTCTAATCAGGTTTGAGGTTTTGACTCTTACATGTAAGATAAAGTGAAAGCATCTAAGTCATAATAATAGCATTCCATCAACCACTGAATGTTCTTTTGGAGCCATGCACTCTAAATTTTGATTACATACTTAATGCCATTCCCTTGTGGGTTCCTAACATCAACAGAATTTTCATTAGGAGCTGTCGGATACTTTCATACTTGGTTCTGTGCTTTATTAAACAGAAGCAGTAAGTAAACAAATGTTAGCGGCTCAGTTGTATCTGACTCTTTTGCGACCACATGGACTGTAGCCCACCAGGCTTCTCTGTCCATGATGTTCTCCAGGCAAGAATACTGGAATGGGTTGCCATTCCCTTCTCCAGGGGATCTTCCCAACCCAGGGATCAAACCCAGGTCTCCCACATTGCAGGCAGATTTTTTACTGCCTGAGCCATAGGGAAGCCCAAACAAAAGCACCTGTCATTTTTAAATGCTTATGAGATTTATTACCTACCTTTTTTCACTGGTTTTCATGTAAGGCATCAACCACTGTAATTTTTGCTGATGCTGAAGCCTGTCCTTGGGAATTGGATGCATGGCACTCATATTCTCCAGCATCTTCCTTACTAAGAGGAGATACCTGTGAAAGAAAAAAAGATCTTCAGTTTCTCTGTGGTGGTCATCTTTCTCCAGTGGCCTCAATTAAGTCATTTCATAAGTTTCCTAACATGACCAAGAGGGTTCATGGCAAAGATACTGCTAGAAATAGTACTAGTCCTGTGCTAGGGGTAATTATGTAGCTATCAAATGCTCTGCCAGGAGGATCCTACTATGAGAAAAAGCCATGGACAACTTTAGGTCACACTGCATAGGTTAAAAACAGGATAGGTGCACATATCCTTGTTTGAGGGAGACCTTGGTGTAGGGTATGTGATTTAAGAACTAGGGACATGGTTATGTCCATGGTTATCAAAGGTCAAGTACAATAAAGTAATAACTGATTAAAATAATGCTTGGGTCATTTAGTTCCCTTTTGCTTTGAACTCCTAGGGGGCAAAAATTGGTTCTCATTTATTTATTTCCAAAACATCCTAATAAATTCCAGCTGTTTTTTTTTTTTTTTTTTACGTTTCCTCTGAAAGAAACAGCCGCTCTGTGTTAAGCCGCTCTATTCTAAAGAGATGTGGGAGAGCATGCAAATACTCAGCCTGGCAGCACATTAGGCACCTTCACCAGGTTTGCTGTGTTTTAATTCTAAGAGTGAAATATTTGTCAGCTCTTGGTACTCACCAGCACCCAGCCAGTAACTTCATGCTTTTCTGGGCCACCCCGCGTCTGAATGGCCAGGTTGTCTCGGTCACCAGGCAAGAGTTCTGTTCTTTGAACTCCATAGTGACCCCTTTTTACCTGCAAAAAAAGCAGGGAGGTGGGGGAACAGTCAGTTCTCTGCACTGAATCATCAACTTGGAAGTGGCCAGTATTTCTAGAATTGCACAGGGTATACATCAGAATTTCTAACTGGATTAAGCCTAGCAGTTTCCATATTACCCATCCTAAATACTTACACAGAATATACATTCTCTTTTATTCCTTCCTCTAAGCTTGTATATTTAAAATTAATGTATTTTTTTGCATGCTTGGGGAATATAAACATACTTTCCTGCCACTGGCTACCATCATTCACTCATACCCTTGTAAATTCTGCTTGTCAGCGTTGGGCCTTGTTTGCCATATGCCATTTTGACAAACTGTCACCGTCTTAGGTTTGATACTTGGGACCTTGTGTAAGAGCCCAACTCCTGGAGCTCTTCCTCTAACAGCCTCATCAATAGAAAATAACAAGTCCAAAGCCAATACCATTACTTTGTTCAGAGGGCTAAGGGTTTGTTCATCAAGTGATTTACTAAAAGGCCTGAGAGCAAAAATGCCTGTCAAGTACAAGCTGTCATTGCTCTCTTAAAACAAGACTTGGTGCGTATCTCTGTGCATGTCATGAGATTCAGAAAGATGAAGAAAAACCTCAGTTTCCTTGGCTTGAGGCCACTAGTGAATACTTCTACTTTCCTCCCCTCATTTAAAAAGGCAACCTATTAATATGTATTCATTCTATAAACTTTGGAAAATATTATATAAAGATTCACAAAACAATAAAATTTGCCCATAACCTCTCCATATATATACATTTAGCATAAATTTCTAGAAGCAGAATTGTTGAGACACAGTATAAATATTTTAAGGCTTATGATAATGATAGGTTTAAAAATACATATCAAAGAATACAGGAGGCAATGTTTATTTCCATCCCAGGCCATCCTTAAGAGTTAGGTTGATGTTTATTGCTATTAACCTTTGTAATTAGAAAGATGGATTTACATTCTCAAATACGTAGGTTTCCTTTCCTCTTATAATTAAGCAAATCTTGAGTTAGACCATAGTATCTAATTTTTTTTGACACTTTACATCAGAGTTGCTTCTCTTACTTGTGAGCCCACTGCCACCACACAGTTATTAAGCTGTTGTATCAGCATCAAAACCACTCTTATTTTTTCTGCTTCATGACAGTGGATTGGCATCTGCAAACCGTGTGGAATCTAGGCTAACTCCTACTCTTTTTAAGAAAAGACCCTAGACGTTATCGATCTGGAGTGGCTGGTTTTCACCTGTTTGCTTTTTTTCCCCTGAGAGTCCCCATTTTGCCACTATTAGAGAAAATTAGGTATCTTAGTATTTTTCTCAAATGGATTTTATAAAGGCAGATAAATTCAACAGGCTTCTTTTTCCCCTCCCTTTCCCAAGTAGCTGGCAGAAATGGTTTATACTGGTGCAGATTTTGAAGCAATTACTTAAAAATGGTTTTAAATAATGGTTTTAAGTATTAATTTGATTCAGTGGTTAAAGTAATATGTCTCTGGTCTTGATATTCAGAATTCTTTAAGGATTTTTCATGTGACCAGAGCAGAAAAATACTACTGCATCAAATAGTGAATCTTGGCAACTGAGCTGTTTCTCCTTAGCTCATGTAGCTCTCAGTAAATAGCATTCTCTGCCAATTAATGATTTACTTTGTACCAAGAAACTTTTAAGTACTTGATTGGAAAGTGAATACCTATATTCAACAAAACTCATATTTAATTAACATATTGTAAATGTTTTATACCATGTAGAAAACATACAGAAAAAAGTACAAAGAATTTTTACATGGAAAATTTTCATACAGCAAACTCCTTTACCGCATTACTTACGTAAGGGGAACTTGTTGATAAATACATTTTCAGTTTGAGAAAAAGATGCAGGCTGGGCTGACAAAAGTTCTACATATGTGCATGGACTGGAGGTTTGTGCAGCAGAAAAAACTGCCTAGAAGTCACTGCTCACCACAGACTCAGCTAGAAGGAGAACCAGAGGAGGGGGAGACCCAGGAAGTCATCTCAGCTCTCTCCAGTTGTATTTTAGCTGCAACAAGCAATAACTAAGAAAAAAGTGCCAATGACTGCAGAATGATGCATTAGTCTGATTCCTACAGGTTGCTGTTCAAGCATTCACTGACTTTCAGGGATCTTTTATGCAGCTTAGAACATATTTGCTGTGCCTTTCGGTGAAGTTTCAGAACTTTATGATGAAATAGAATCTATATAACTATCACAATTTTCAGCTCCACAGCTACTGTAAACAAAAGACAAAATGGTTGTCTAGGAAAAAAAATCTATAATACATGACAAAGGGTCATTACCCCAATGTGCAAAAAAAACCACAACAATAAGGATCGACCCCATGGAAAAAAGAGTACAGGCTACAAACAGGTAATTCATATAAAAAGAATATCTAAATATGAAAATAAAAGCAATAAATACTTCCACTCATCATTAAACAAAAACTAAAAAGGAGTAATATTCAGTGCTGGTGAGTATGTAGGGAAATAATACATTGCTGAGGGGGAGGGTGAACTACAATGAATTTAGAAAGTAATCTGACACCACAGCAATCAGACAAGAAAAAGAAAAGATAATCCAAGTGGAAGAGGTAAAATTGTCATTATATTCAGATGGCATGATTCTGTATATAGAAAACCCTAACAATTCCATAAAACTACTAGCACTGATGAATTCAGCAGGATACAAGAATAACATACAGAAATCAGTTACATTTTTTGACATTAACAATGAAATACTGAAAGGGAATCTTAAAAAAAAAAAGCTTTCAAAATTGCATCCCCCAAAATAAAACACTTAGAAATTAACCTGGGCAAGGATGTGAAAGACATATTCTGAGAACTGTAAAACAATAAAGAAAGCAAGATGATTCAAGGGCATGGAAAGATCCCCTGGAGAAGGGAATGGTTACCCACTCCAGTATTCTTGCCTGGAGAACTCCATGGACAGAGGAGCCTAGCGGGCTATATAGTCCATGAGGTGGAAAAGAGTCGGACACAACTGAACAACTTTCACTCACTCACTCACTCATGTTCTTGAACTGGAGAAATTAATGTTAAAATGGCCATACTACCCAAAGCAATCTACAGATTGAATGCAATCCCTATCAAATTACCCATGACACAGAAAAATTACCTATTTTTTACAGAACTGGAACAAGTAATCCTCAAATTTATATGGAACCATAAAGACCCAGAATTGTCAAAGCAGTCTTGAAGAAAAAACAAAGCAGGAGGCATAACCCTCCAAGGCTTCAGACAACACTACAAAGCTACAGTAATCAAAACAGCATGATACTGACACAAAAACAGACATGGATCAATGGAACAGATGTCACAGAAATAAACCCACACACCTGTGGTTAGTTAATATTTGGCAAAGGAGGCAAAAATACACAATGTGAAAAACAGTCTCCTCAACAAGTGGTATTGGGAAAGTTGGATAGCCTCATGTAAATCAATGGATTTAGAATATACCCTCTCCCCATACACAAAAATAAAATACATACAAACAGCTCATACAACTTAACAACAACAACAAAACCCCCAATTCAATCGAAAAGTGGTAAGACCTAAATAGACATTTCTCCAAAGAAATACAAATGGTAATAGGCACATGAAAAGATACTCAACATTACTAATTATTAGAGAAATGCAAATCAAAACTACAATGGTAGGTATCACCTCACACCAGTCAGAGTGGCCATCATTAAAAACTCTACAAATAACAAATGCTGGAGAGGATGTGGAGAAGGGAACCCTCCTACATTGTTGGTGAGAATGTTAGTTGGTGCAGCCACTATGGAAAACAGTATGCAGTTTCCTCAGAAAACTAGAATTTTAATTTATGATTCAGCAATCCCACTTCTGGATATATATCCAAAGAAAACTATAATCCAAAAAGATACATTCACCCCATGTTCATAGCATTATTTACAATATCCAAGACATGGAAACAACTAAATATCCATTGACAGATGAATGGATAAAGATGTGGGCTTGTATACAGTGGAATACTACTTAGCCATAAAAAGAACAAAATAATGCCATCTGCAGTACCATGGATGGATCTAGAGATTATCATACCAAGTGAGGTAAATCAGAAAGAGAAACACCAGAAGGTATCATTCATATGTGGAATCCAGTATGGCACAAATGAACCTATCTATTAATAGAAAACAGAAACAGGCTGACAGACACAGACAACAGCTTGCAGTTGTAAAGAGGGGAAGGGGTTTGTGGAGGTCTGGAGTCGGAAGTTGGGATGAGCAGATGTAAGCTATTAATGCGTACTGAATGGATAAACAACAAGGTCCTATCGTATAGCACCGATAATATTCAGTACCCTATGATAAACCGTAATGGAAAAGAATGTAAAAAAATATATATATATATATCTATCTATAACTGAGTCACTTTGCTGTATAGCAGAAATTAACACAACATTGTAAATCAACTATACTTCAATTAAAAAGAAAAGAAACCAGACAGAATTCCTTGAAGACAGGAACCAATGAGACTAGCAGAATGCATAAGACATTGTAGATAAGAAATAATGTTTATTGTATTGAGGGTACTAAGCAGTTCTCTCAAAAGGTACAGTGCCTCCAACAGGTTTAACATTTTCATAACTATTAAAATCAGGTGGTAAAATTTTTTTAAAAGAAAATATTCCGACAATGTCTATTAAGACTAAAATAAATCTTTTGACCTAATCATGTATCTTTGGGGGAATCTATCCTATAGGGAAAAAAGTCAGTTGCATGTGGGATATGTATATTCAAATATTTAAGGTGATGAAAAGTTGGAAACACAGAAATTGTGTTTAATAATTATGGAACACCCACAGTTGGAATATTATGTAGTCCTTGAGAAGCAGGCCTGGAGGGATACCCATCAAATATTTCTTGAAAAAAAAAAAAACAATTTCAGAGTAATTGCAAACTTTATTCCCATTTCAACCCATACTCTGGGAATTTGTGTTTGTATACATATGGGCTGCTGCTGCTGCTTGCTAAGTCGCTTTAGTCGTGTCTGACTCTGAGTGGCCCCACAGACGGTAGCCCACCAGGCTCCCCCGTCCCTGGGATTCTTCAGGCAAGAACACTGGAGTGGGCTGCCATTTCCTTCTCCAATGCTTGAAAGTGAAAAGTGAAAGTGAAGTCACTCAGTCATGTCAGACTCTTAGCGACCCCATGGACTGTGGCCCACCAGGCTCCTCCATCCATGGGTTTTCCAGGCAAGAGTGCTGGAGTGGGATGCCATTGCCTTTTCCATGAATAGGGGTATAGAAAGATACAAAGTTCATATTGGTTATTTCAAGGAGTGGAAGGAGGTGGGAGGACATTATTTGGATAGTTTCTCCTTTAATAATCACTCTCTCTTTTTTTCTTTTAAACTGAAAAAAGAATATTCTTAGAGGTCATGAGCCCTAATCTGAAAAAATGTTCAGGCAGGAAAAGAAAGGAATAGAAAGCCTCTTAATCTTGGAAACATCTAAATGTTTGGAAAGAATTCTGGTCTCTCATCTTCCCTGTAAGCGTCCCTCTGACTTACCAGAGTTAAGGTAAATACAGCTTTTTCAGTTCATTTCCCCATTTCAAAATATGGCTCTTTTAATCTTTGTAGGCTGGGTTTTTTTTTTTTTAATAAAAAAGTTTTTATTGGAGTATAGCTGCTCACTATAGAGCAAACTCCAGGAGATAGTGGAGGACAGGGAAGCCTGGCGTGCGGTAGTCCATGGGGTTGCAGAGTCGAACACAACTTAGCAACTGAACAACAATAGTTGCTTTACAATGTTGTTATTTTTCACTGTACAGCAAAGTGAATTAGCTATATGTATACATATATTCCCTCTTTTTAATATCTCCTTCCCATTTAGGTCACCACAGAGCACTGAGCAGAATTCCCTGTGCTATACAGTGGGAATTATATATATAGTTATCTATTTCATGCATACCGTGCTGTGCTTAGTCACTCAGTCATGTCCAACTCTTTGCAACCCCATGGACTGTAGCCCACCAGGCTCCTCTGTCCATGGGGATTCTCCAGGAAAGAATACTGGAGTGGGCTGCCATGCCCTCCTCCAGGGGATCTTCCCAACCCAGGAATCGAACCCAGGTCTCCTGCACTGCAGGTGGATTCTTCACTGTCTGAGCCACCAGGGAAGCCCATTTTATACATAGTAGTATATATGCCATTCCCAGGAATTTTGTTTAAAAAAAAAAATATATATATATATATGGGACTTGTTAGGTCACACGATAAGTACTGGTCAGAATACCACAGGCCACTCACCAGGCTGGGCCTGCCATAGAACTGTCATTGTAGCCAGAGAGTCTCAGAGAGGAGTCATCCTGTCAGTTCTGCTGCTGCTAAGAATCTTTGAGCAAGAAAGACACGCTACCTTCTTGGAACCTTAGTTTAACAAGGGAGGATTCTAAGATTCATTTATGTCCAAAAAGCAGTTCCATGCTTAAATTAGATTTGACAGGTGATCTTAAATATAAATCTGTATTTCTTAACAGGCTGGTTACAAGGGGAGTGGAGGAGAAAGCAAATGGCCTGTTTAATTCTTTAGGTCAGTGACTTTCAAAGTGCTCTGACATGGCCCATAGTAAGAAACACGTTTTGCATTGCTATCTGGAATATACAGAAGAAAAGTTTTATGAACTACCCTTACTTCCCTGGTGGTACAGTGGATAAGAATCCACCTGCCAGTGCAGGGAACATACATGGGTTGGATCCCTGATCCAGGAAGATCCCATATGCCTCGGAGAAACTACAATCCATGTGCCCCAAGTACCGAGCCTGCGTGCTGCAACTACTGAAGCCTGTGCACCTAGAACCTGTGCTCCCCAACAAGAGAAGTACCCCAAGAAGCCTGTGTATCTCAACGAAGAGTAACCCCGGACTCGCTGCAACTAGAGAAAGCCTGCGTGCAGCAACGAAGACTGTAACCAAAAATAAGTAAGAAATACCTTTACTAAATGTGCCTTTACCCAAGGTATTTTCTGTTCTACTTTTCAGTCTTTCAGAAAATACTGGTTGTGATCTCTACATTCAATTCAGGACTCATTGATGGGTCATGGTCTATAGTCTGGACAACACTGCTTTAGGTCAGGCATGTGCAAATTACATTATGAAGATAGAAGAAAATCAGCAGAACCTAGAAGTAGGGTTTTTGTTTGTTTTGGAAGGTCTATAGAAAAAAAAATTTTTTTCTGTTTCTTTTTCCTCGCTCTCACTCCATCCATTCCTACCCTCCCCTAGAACCCTCCAGTTGACAAGCCCTCAAGGGATCCAAGGGATCAATCCCAGAGGATCTCAAAGTTTAAAGGAAAAGATTCCTGAGGCTAATTTGCTCCCTGTGTGAGGGTATGTTAGCTGCAAGGAAGGGTAGACAAAGGACTGAACTCCCCTCCGCCGAGATCTGCAATGATGTTGGGTCTTGTCGAGATCCTTCATGACCCCCGGGTAACCCTGGCTTCTCACTGTGTGGCCCTTAGACAGCTGCACAGAGCTTTTTATGGGAATTCTTTGAAAAAGTTGTTCCTTACCTCTTCACCCCCTGGGACAAACCAGAAACCTCCAAATAAGCAATGAGGAGCACCAGCAGCAGCTTTCACAGAAGGCCAAGAGGAATACATCCATCAGTTGAGTTTATGCTCTTCACTGCTCCTGCCTTTCCTTTAAAAAAGTAGTTTACTGAGGTAAAAATTTCATCCCTCCGTTTAAAGAAATTTCAGCTGTAAAGGGCAGCTGTAGTACCGCTTCTGTCACCTCTGCCTGCCCCAACCCCAGGCAGGTTCTGCAGTCACCCTTGTTCTGCTCCGACAAGGCTCCGTGAGGGCGCCACACCCCTCTGGCCACACGGGGGAGCCAGAGGTTAGCAGGTGACTTAAACTGGGTCAGAGTCCTTCAGTGGGAATTTTACAAAGTAGCACGGGGATACCCTCTTTCCTCTGAGGTCTTTGGAGTTGCCGGTAACAATTATCGCCTACAGCACGGAGGAATCTTTCTGAAGCATAAGGAGAAAATGAGATCCCCTACACTGAGAACAAAGAGCCAAGAGTTGGAGTTCTGACCCCACTGGGCACCTGGACTCAGATGCCCTTGAGGCTAGAATCATCCCTCTCCCCCACCCCAGTCTTTGTTGTTGTTGTTCCCTAAACTAGTGTGAAGTGAGTTTCTACAACTTGCAACAGAAAGAGTTCTGACTATGGGAGCCACAGTCACTCCTGGAGTTCCAGAAGTTGCTCCTCTGTTCAGACACCAAGCAAATCAAATAATCAGGAAGACCATGTTACCCATCTCAGAGTTTGCTGGAGAAGCAAACTAGCTGAAAAGGGGCTTCTGGCTATGCCTCTCAACTGAAACAAGGTTTCCTTTTTGTTAGCATGAGCTTGATGATATATACTCCACAGACTGCTGTGAGGTTTAAACAAGTCAAAAAGCATAAGAGCACTAATGTAAAGTAATGTACATTATGACTGTGAAGTGTTACAGTATCAACTGATTTGGCCAATCTTTTCTCTTCCCTTCTATGAGAAGACAACACTCATATATGAGATAACGCTCTTCAAAGGGAAACCTTTTCAGGAAGAGTAGCTAACATCGCCTGAGCGCCAGTGATTTAGCTGGGCGACTTCCTATGTAATCTTTACAAGAATTCCAAGCTACATTCATCACACAGTGGAAAAATTGAGGTCTAGGGTGACCTCCTCCCCAGGGAACATTTGATAATGTCTGGAGGCATTTTTAACTGTCACAGTAGAGTGTGTGTGTGTGTGTGTGCGTGCGCGCACACACATGTGAGAATGCACACCAGCTCCTGGTGTCTAGCAGGTAGAAGCCAGGGATGCTGCAAAACTACCTACAGTGCACAGGGCAGCCCCCGCAACAAAGAATCATCTGGCTCAAAATGCCAACAGTGCTGATGCCGAGAAACCCTGACTTAGAGAGAACTCAGCCAGCCCGCCTAAGGAACTCACAATCTTAACCACTGTGTTATACTGAGATACACACACATGCACTCAGAGCAGGGGATGTGTGCCCAGCATCACAGTGCCTCCAGCCCCTAAGGCTTGGTGCTTGGGGACTGCTAAGAAGAGCACAACAGGGACTATTCTAGAGGTCACTGAAGTTGTTTGATAAGACACAGGACCGGTGTCCGGAAGACTGTGGGAAAGCCCTGACTGGCTGAGGATTTTAGGCCATTACTCTCCACTGGTCAGTCCAGGGTGTCTTCCTGAAGTCGCTGCCACTGACCTTGTTCCAGATGAGGACAGGGGTGGGGATTCCGATGACCTCGCAGCTCAATACACCTGGGCACCAGTGACATTCCAGATGTCCTTGGGGGGCGTCACGATGGAAGGACCTATGGGAGGGGGCACAAAGCCAAACCGTGTTTTTAAACAGTCTTTAACATCCGTCAGCACGCTAGAAATCTGTAAGCATTACTAGAAGTAAATATTTGATTCTGTTTGGGAGACTGTCCCCTCCGTTGGTTATCTGAAGTTACTTTCAAAGACCAGACTAGCTTCCCCCAGCTACCAGCAGGATTTTAAGCTATACTTCGGGGATGCATACATCTTGACAGTCAGAAAACAATTAGGAAGAAAAATTTATTGCTTACAAAATTTTCTTATCCTGTGATTCATGCTTAAATGAGTTTTAATTTACCAGCTGTTTTGCTTATCTGCAACTTTCCAATTAATATAGTGAACTCCCAAAATATTTAATGTTTTTCTTTTTTATATACTTGTATTTCTGTTTGGAGAAGGGGGGACAACAACCAATCTTTACTCTTTGGGTAATGGAAGAAAAAAAAAAGTCTCAGAAGATTTTTGCAAATGCGCTCCACTGTTAATTCACAGGGTACAGCCCCAGGCGCCTGAGAGTCCACGTTAGAGGGGAGGAGCCTGGAATCCCGGGATGACAGTACAGTACTTCGAGAACCAAACAAGGCCCCAAATCAAAGCTCGAGGCCATTTCTTCAAAGAATGAGTTAATTATTCCCTCTGAATTTCAGCTCTCCACTGCTTTGGGTCTTGGAGCTGAATAAAGTATCTAACTGCAGGGACATCTTGCATCAGAGTCCTGGGAAAGGGACAACCTTCCCTTGGGGCCTGGAAAGTTTTCTGGCATAATCAGCATCCAAAGGGCACGAAGTCTCCCCTCTTGCAACAGGCTATTTCCAGCCCACAATTAATTTCTTGAAACAGAAAGGAAATGACAGCAGCATGGAAGAGTTTTCCCACTCATCTCAAGTACTAAAAGCTGATTTTTAAAAAATCCCTCAGGGTAGTTTTATTTTTTCCCTTTGTAAGAATAGGCAAACATAGTTTTGAAAGTTCTAAATATATTTCTTGCTTCCTTCCCTCTAAAGCCTAGATTTGAAAGGAAGCATGTCTCTTGGCCAGGGGTCTTAGTCTTTTCTGTGGCAAACGTGGACACAGTGAGCACAGCGGGGCTGTGTTTGTGTGTACTGCTGGCCCTGTTTCCGATGCTTCCTCATCTGTCCTCACCAACACAAGGCCCCTCACCGCATCTTGGGCTCCCTCTAGGGCCCTGGGACTCAAAGAACTTGGACACCACACAGCAGATCTGGCTCAAGCCTGAGGGCCCCGTGAGGCTCTGTCCTCCTTCCCACACAGACTTGGCGAGACAACCTCAAAGCTCAGGGGATCTCAAGGGAGTGCTCTGAGAAGAATGCACCAGTGTTCAGAGATTGGAGGGGCCCAGGAACAAAGCTGCCTCTCACGTAGCAAAACCACATGACGAATCCAAGATTCCTGTGAGATTCGAGTGCCTCAGCCTTGCAACAAGCCACTTATTTCAACTCGCAGCCATTTCTCTATAGATGGAGCAAGGAGCAGGGTCATTGGTCTTAGCCAAGGCAGTTTCTGGAGCCCACATGGAAGAACTCTAGACTGATTTTCTGTCACATGTCTTGAAGATATGCTATGGATTCTCTAATAGCCTAATTTTAAAACTAAGATGTCCTTAGTTTTAATATAGTCCAATGTATCAAATATTTCTATTATGATTCATGCTTTTTGTGTTTTGTTAGATTTTTAATTTTTGGCTCAGACCAAGCCCATAAAGATCTCCTGTTTTCTTCTATAAGCTCCATAGGTTTACCTTTCATGTTTAGGTTTTGGTCCATCTTTAATTAATTGTTGTGTACCAGATCACCTGACCTGCCTCTTGAGAAATCTGTACACAGGCCAGGAAGCAACAGTTAGAACTGGACATGGAACAACAGACTGGTTCCAAATAGGAAAAGGAGTACATCAAGGCTGTATATGGTCACCCTGCTTATTTAACTTATATGCAGAGCACATCATGAGAAACACTGGTTGGATGAAACACAGGCTGGAATCAAGATTGCCACTCCTGGCAAATGTCAATAACTTCAGATATGCAGATGACACTACCCTTATGGCAGAAAGTGAAGAAGAACTAAAGAGCCTCTTGATGAAAGTGAAAGAGGAGAAAGAAAATGTTGGCTTAAAGCTCAACATTCAGAAAACTAAGACCATGACATCTGGTCCCATCACTTCATGGCAAATAGATGGAGAAACAGTGGAAACAGTGGCTGACTATTTTTCTGGGCTCCAAAATCACTGCAGATGGTGATTGTGGCCATGAAATTAAAAGACACTTACTCCTTCGAAGGAAAGTTATGACCAACCTAGATAGCATATTAAAAAGCAGAGACATTACTTTGCCAACAAAGGTCCGTCTAGTCAAAGCTATGGTTTTTCCAGTGGTCATGTATGGATGTGAGAGTTGGACTATAAAGAAAGCTGAGTGCCAAAGAGTTGATGCTTTTGAACTGTGGTGTTGGAGGCAACTCTTGAGAGTCCCTTGGACTGCAAAGAGATCCAACCAGTCCATCCTATAGGAGATCAGTCCTGGATATTCATTGGAAGGACTGATGTTGAAGCTGAAACTTCAACTTTGGCCACCTGATGCGAACAGCTGACTCATTTGAAAAGACCCTGATGCTGGGAAAGATTGAGGGCGGGAGGAGAAGTGGTCGACAGAGGATGAGATGGTTCGATGGCATCACTGACTCTATGGACATGGGTTTGGGTGGACTCCGGGAGTTGGTGATGGACAGGGAGGCCTGGTGTGCTGTGGTTCATGGGGTCACAAAGAGTTGGACATGACTGAGCGACTGAACTGAACTGAACTGATGCTAGCAAGTAGAGGTCAAGGTTCATCACCCCTCCCCAGAAGACAATCAACTACTTTGGCATCATTTGTTGAAAAGACTATCCTTTTCCTACTGTAAGTGGTGCCTTTGAAGCAAATCCATTGCTTATATATATGTGAGTCTATTTCTGGACTCTCTACTCAGTTCCATTGCATTTATCTTGTATCAACAACCATGGTATGATAGAAGGAAATGGCAAACCACTCCAGTATTCTTGCCTGGAAAATCCCATGGACAGAGAAGCCTGGTAGGCTACAGCCCATGGGCTCGCAAAGAGTCGGACGCGACAGCGATTTCACTGTCTTCACTGTTTCACGGTATTAAAACTAAAGCACTGAATGAAGGCTAGATCCATTATATCCATCTCCCTTTAATTCTGTCCTTATTCCAAGAGGCAGAACATTTCAGGAGGAGCAAAAATTCTTTAACAACTTCTTAAAGTGAAAGTTGCTCGGTTATGTCCAACTCTTTGTGACCCTATGGACTACATGGTCCATGGAATTCTCTAGGCCAGAATACTGGAGAGGGTAGCTTTTCCTTCTCCAGGGTATCTTCCCAACCCAGGGACTGAACCCAGGTCTCCCGCATCACTGGCAGATTCTTTACCAGTTGAGCCACAAGGGAAGCCCTAGCCAGAAATACTTTGAATAAGAGCCATCCCCAGAGCATTCAGATGAGGACAAATCATGCTGTGAGTTCCCACCCCCTCTCTCTCCCAACTCTTTGAATATATATCCAACCTCAGGTGAATGGGCTGAGTGAATATTCAGACCAGGATTTGTCAATTCTGCTACCAGGCCACGCCTAGAATTCCACAAGAATTCTATACCATGAAAATCTCTATTACTCAACTGTTGGGTTGATGGGGTGGAGAGGCAAAGGAGAAACCATTAGGACCAGTTCCCTGCACAACATTTATGAAAACTCTTACTATTTCAAACATTCCTGAACAAATGTTGACCCACAGAGATACCAAGTGGACATGATTTGTATGGAAGTGAACGATGGTGAAAACATTTGGGGCTGATGTGGTGGCAGGTCCATTGTGCACCATGCAATTCATTTCCTGAAGGTTCTGTCCTACCTCATGAGAGCAGCTGACAAAATGACTCTTTACCAAATAACTTCTAACTCATTCCATGTTGCTTTTTTTCCCCAGGATGGCCAAAGCAGATCCAGAATATTTCTGTTTTTAAGGATAAAGGAACTTCTAGTTCATTCTGAGCTTATTTTTGGGCAGAAAGCTCAAAATCAGTCCTCAAGGCCAAGCCAAGGGTAATAAAATTGCCATCTAAATCATGCTCTGTGTTTGGATTCCATTTCAAACGAGTCACAGACTATTTAAACACTATAGGGACAAACACCCGGATAGGTTCAGGTTCGATTATTTATTTATCCTTGTCTTTGTTCCAGTAAAGACTTCAAGCCACTCAAACATATGTCTAGCAGACATCCTGTACAGAATAACTACCCACTGCCTCTCTCCTCCCCTTTCCCACCGTGGACAACTCCAGGCAGCAACCAAGCTGTAGCAGTGATGCCTGGTGGCTGGAGTAGGGAAAAATCCATCCTAAGACTTTCCTCACTTCCAACTCTCCCTACATTTCTGTTTCAAATGAGTGCCTCCAGCCAGGGTATTCCATGTTTCTTTCTTACCTTTCTCAACTCAATTAGTTCTTATTCCATCTCATTTGAAATTTATTATATTGCTCCCTTATTTTTTTATAATTCTTGCCTGGTAAGCTTAGGTGGTCTCTTCCTTTTAATCATTCCTTGAAGGGAAAGAGGAAGAAAAAGAAGGGAGGAAAGGAGGAGGCAGAGGAGAAGAAGAAGAAAGAGAAAATGAAATACAGAAAGATCCAGATCTTAAAGTTATAAGGAAGAAGAAATTCTAAGTTTGGAAGAAAAGTAAAATTCAATTTAATGAGTCAGTGTCACCTTAAAAGTACCTGGAAAGAGTCAGATCCTCCTAGGGAGTGTCCACCTAAGTCTGTGTCCTCTCCCCCAGACACTTTTTTTTTTTTTTTGGCTGTGATATGTGTGATCTTTGTTCCCTGACTAGGGATTGAACCCACACCCTGTGCATTGGAAGCTTAGAGTCTTAACCACTGGACTGCCAGGGAAATATCCACTTAGAGAGTTTTAATTAAGTTCTAGACAAATGACCGACAGACTACAGCTTACTTGCTGCTATAAATAGCAAGTTCTGAGAAATCACTAAAGATACAGAAAAAGAAGAACTGTTGACAAGATTTAAATTTGGAATATTTCAATTTGATTCTGAAGAGTTAAAGAAGGGCAGTTCCCACAAAGCACACAAATGTCATGAGGAAAAGATCCTGAAATAGGATTAACTTTGAACTTGACAAGCAATTCATGTAAGCCAATTTTATACAGAGCTGTAGTAGAGAGGAGAGAGTTAAAGTTTGTTGTCCTATAAAAAGCATGGGAATACTATAAAAGAAATATGTGAACAATTTCCTAGTCTCTTACAGAACACAAAGCACTCCCTAGACATGACCTGAGATGCCCTCACCATGTTATCATTAAAATAACAAACAAAACCCCTAGAGCTCTTTTGGGGAGAGAACACTTGGCCCTGGATGCTTGTCTACCACTTATAGCTAGGAGACCTTAAACAAGCCACTTAACTCATGTGTAGGAAGAAGCTGGGGCAGGTCTGAGAATTTTCTTTTGGGTTGGAAGTGAATGTACCCATCATGAGTGTGCCCTAGAGCACATTCATATGGCATCTTTAACATCCATGATGTTTTGAGGCTCCATTGCCTGGTTCTGGGAGTTCTCATATCTCACAAAGCAGTCTAGTGCACCATCTCACCTACCTAAATGCAACGTACATGACTCATAACAGTTCATTCTCCCAGGGATCAAGAAAAATAAAACTTTAATTATAAAGGTATCCATGGTTACCAAGATAACTAACTTATTAATCTGAAAAAGCTGCACAGAAGATGTTAGGACAGGTCATGTTTTGGAGCTAAATATATGTACTCCATTGAACCTGGGAAATGGTCAAAAGTCAGATTCTTCCTAATAGTCAATTTTTGTCCAATTTTGTTGGTATGCTATTCAACCGCATTTCCTCTTCACTGCCTTCTTCATTTCTTCCATCATCTCTCCGATGTTTATCCTACAAATTCACCCTTCTTTCTTATTTTCACCAAAACTCATTCTCTACTCCTAGCATGCATACCCACTCTCTCATACATGCTTATTGCTACTTCTAGAACCTTTGCTTATGCTGATGCACTTGCTTACTTGGAATGTCCTCCTTCCTCTCATCTATTATCTATATCTTATTCTTTATTTGGAGCTCTAAGGCTGAAATTTCATCTCCCTTTTGAAATTTTTTTACAGCTCCAGTTCCCTCTTAATTCTCTGAAATCTTGCTGGACTCAGAATTAGTGCCACGCAGCTTAGTGCATCATTGTTCTCTAATGCTTTCCCTGCAGGGCTAACTGAGAAATGCCAATCTCCTTATAGAATCATAACTGAGCCAGAAACTCTGGAATCAGATATACTTCCTGTTCATTGGTAGGAGGGACAGATAAGATTGTATATAGTGGGAAAAGGGCAGCAGAAAATTCAGAACATAACATGACTAGTTACATGGAAGATAGCCATTATCTTGAAAATACACCTGTGTACACATTGCCAAGGTACCTAACCAAAGTGGTGCTATAGTCACCTCTTATTTATCAGCTAGAAGATTATTCATTGTGATTTTCTTTAATCTTCCACTTGACTTCCTCTTCCTATTCAGCTATTGTCCATTCACCAATGAATTAGCATATGATGAGGGATGCAAAATAATTTAAATCTATGTTAGCCAAGCAAGTCCCAAGGAGAAGGGTAGATCTACTGTGGGGAAAGATCATCAGTCATCCTCACATCAAAAACCGGACTTCTACAATATGCAGGGTTATATTATTGACATTATAACTCACTGAATATTGATTAATGTGGTTAAGACAGTCAAGTACAAAGACTTCTCCAAGTTATGGTAGATTTACAGACCACACTAATCTTGTCTCTTAATGATGCTGGGTCCTAAAATAGCTCATAGAAAGTATGTGCATTCATACCAAAAAAGGAGGGTTTAAAAATGAAGTGAGATACCACATATGGAGATAAAATGTTCAGACAACTTGGCAAAAATCCCCAGATTGGATTCCGATAACACATTGAAGGGAAAAGCACCAAACAAAAGTACAAAATGGGAAAAGATAGTAGGAAGGCACTATGTCCAAGAGGGGGAAGGGGATGAAACACATGGATACTTCCTGATATTAAATAAGGGGAAGCAGGAACTGAATGGCTAATTACAGGGCAGAGCCATCTGCCAAGGCAAGTCATTTCGGGAACTTTCGGAGGTGGGGTGATGCAGCAGCTGACCCTAGGTAGGGGAATCAGGCAGACAGTCTCACGGGTGCAAGGGCAGCAAGGGCACGGGACGAAAGTACTATATCGTAAGCAGCACAGCCCAGGTGTAATTTCAGGGTTTTGGTTTAAGGCAAAATCATCTGGTTATGGATGCTCCCGTTGGTTGTTTACATTTTAGAAGATGCTCATGCTCGTGTTCAGTTGCTCAGTTGTGTCCAACTCTTTGTAACCCCATGGACTCAGCCTGCCAGGCTCCACTGTCATGGGATTTCCCAGCAAGAATACTGGAGTAAGCAGCCATTTCTTTCTCCAGGGGCCTACCCGACCCAGGGATGGAACCCACGTCTCCTGTGTCTCCTGCATTGCAGGTGGATTCTTTACTGCTGAGTCAATGGGGAAGCCCCTATTACGATGGGGCTCTCTCAAACACTGCTGGGGTAAGAGTATACAAAAAATGATTCCTCTTCCTCAGATAACAATGTATTGAGGTGAGATGGGGGATGTTTAACACATACAGACAGATCAAAATGCTACGGAGGCAATAGACTGTGATGAGCTTGCAGCATGGACTTTGGAATCAGGAATTCTGCTCTACCACTTCTGAGTTACGTGACACTGAAGAAGTTATTTGACATTTCTCAGTTTATTCATCTGTGAAATGGGATAATACCTAAGTCATTGGATTATCAGAAAGATCAAACAAGATACAGCAATTAGCACAGGACCTGGCATGTGCTAGGTCAGTAAGCATTGCCATGCTGTGTTTAGTCGCTCAGTAGCATCAGACTCTTTGTGACCTCCCGGATGGTAGCCTGTCAGCCTCCTCTGTCCCTGGGGATTCTCCAGGCAAGAATAGTAGAGTAGGTGCCATGCCCTCCTCCAGGGGATCTTCCCAACCCAGGGATTGAACCCAGGTCTCCTGCATTGCAGGTGGATTCTTTACCAGCTGAGCCACCAGGGAAGCTCCAGTATTAGTTACTGCTTTAATTTCAAAGCAAATTCTTATGACTGAAGCTGATATAAATTGCTTCTTCAGAGAATGGAGAGGACACATTGACTGGGGCAGGGGGTGGCTGGGAAAGGAGCTGGCATTTGAGCAGGCCCTGAAGTTCAGAAGTCAGCCTCCTCTCAAGGAAAGGTTTTCACTTTCAGAGACCTGCCTGAGCAGAGGTGTGCAGGCAAGAAAACACAAAATGGCTGATGGCATAGTGAGCATCCCAGTCCGGCTGGGGAAGAGTGAGGTAGCAGAGCTGAGAGTCGGGTGCCGGGCACAGTGGAAGGCAGAGGGGGCAGGGTCTGGGGTCCATTGTGTCTTTGAATGTCAGAGACATGAGATTCAAGTGGCGTTTTGGGAGTTGACTTCAGAGGTCTTGACAGCAGGACTAGGACGGGTTAGGGATTAGGAGTGTAAATCAAGGTGGTAGTAACGGGAATAGGCAAGAGAGCTCTGCCAAGAGAACGCACTGGCCATAGCAAACAGCCTCTTTCAACAACACAAGAGAAGACTCTACACATGGACATCACCAGACGGTCAACACCAAAATCAGACTGATTATATTCTTTGCAGCCAAAGATGGAGAAGCTCTATACAGTTGGCAAAAACAAGACTAGGAGCTGACTGTGGCTCAGGTCATGAACTCCTTATTGCCAAATTCAGACTTAAATTGAGGAAACCAGGGAAAACCACTAGACCATTCAGGCATGACCTAAATCAAATCCGTAATGATTATACAGTGGAAGTGAGAAATAGATTTAAGGGACTAGATCTGATAGAGTGCCTGATGGATGGAGGTTCGTGACACTGTACAGGAGACAGGGATCAAGACCATCCCCATGGAAAAGAAATGCAAAAAAGGAAAATGATTGTCTGAGGAGTCTTTACAAACACTGTGAAAAGAAGAGAAGCCAAAAGCAAAGGAGGAAAGGAAAGATATAAGCATCTGGATGCAGAGCTCCAAAGAATAGCAAGGAGAGATAAGAAAGCCTTCCTCAGTGATCAATGCAAAGAAATAGAGGGAAAAAATAGAATGGGAAAGACTAGAGATCTCTTCAAGAAAATTAGACATACCAAGGGAACATTTCATGCAAAGATGAATTCAATAAAGGACAGAAATAGAATGGACCTACCAGAAGCAGAAGATATTAAGAGGTGGCAAGAATACACAGAAGAATTGTACAAAAAAGATCTTCACAACTCAGATAATCACGATGGTGTGATCACTCACCTAGAGCCAGACATCCTGGAATGTGAAGTCAAGTGGGCCTTAGAAAGCATCACTATGAACAAAGCTAGTGCAGGGGATGGAATTCCAGTTGAGCTATTTCAAATCCTGAAAGATGATGCTGTGAATGTGCTGCATTCAATATGCCAGCAAATTTGGAAAACTCAGCAGTGGCCACAGGACTGGAAAAGGTCAGTTTTCATTCCAATCCCAAAGAAAGGCAATGACAAAGAATGCTCAAACTACAGCACAATTGCACTCATCTCACATGCTAGCAAAGTAATGCTCAAAATTCTCCAAGCCAGGTTTCAATAATATGTGGACTGTGAACTTCCAGATGTTCAAGCTGGATTTAGAAAAGGCAGAGGAACCAGAGATCAAATTGCCAACATCCACTGGATCATCGAAAAAGCAAGAGAGTTCCAGAAAAACATTTAGTTCTGCTTTATTGACTATGCCAAAGCCTTTGACTGTGTAGATCACAATAAACTGTGGAAAATTCTGAAAGAGATGGGAATACCAGACCACCTGACTTGCCTCTTGAGAAACTTGTATGCAGGTCAGGAAGCAACACTTACAACTGGAGCTCAAACTACAGCACAATTGCACTCATCTCACATGCTAGCAAAGTAATGCTCAAAATTCTCCAAGCCAGGTTTCAATAATATGTGGACTGTGAACTTCCAGATGTTCAAGCTGGATTTAGAAAAGGCAGAGGAACCAGAGATCAAATTGCCAACATCCACTGGATCATCGAAAAAGCAAGAGAGTTCCAGAAAAACATTTAGTTCTGCTTTATTGACTATGCCAAAGCCTTTGACTGTGTAGATCACAATAAACTGTGGAAAATTCTGAAAGAGATGGGAATACCAGACCACCTGACTTGCCTCTTGAGAAACTTGTATGCAGGTCAGGAAGCAACACTTACAACTGGACATGGAACAACAGACTGGTTCCAAAAAGGAAAAGGAGTACATCAAGGCTGTATATTGTCATCCTGCTTATTTAACTTATATGCAGAGTACATCATGAGAAACGCTGGGCTGGAGGAAGCACAAGCTGGAATCAAGATTGCCGGGAGAAATATCAATAACCTCAGATATGCAGATGACACCACCCTTATGGCAGAAAGTGAAGAACTAAAGAGCCTCTTGATGAAAGTGAAAGAGGGGAGTGAAAAAATTGGCTTACAGCTCAACATTCAGAAAACTAAGATCATGGCATCCGGACATATCACTTCATGGCAAATAGATGGAAAAACAGTGCAAACAGTGGCAGACTTAATTTTTCTGGGCTCCAAAATCACTGCAGATGCTGAGTGCAGCCATGAAATAGAAAGACGCTTATTCCTTGGAAGAAAAGTTATGGCCAAACTAGATAGCATATTAAAAAGCAGAGACATTATTTTGCCAACAAAGGTCCATCTAGTCAAGGCTATGGTTTTTCCAGTAGTCAAGTATGGATGTGATTGGACTATAAAGAAAGCTGAGCACAGAAGAATTGATCCTTTTGAACTGTGGTATTGGAAGAGACTCTTGTGAGTCCCTTGGACTGCAAGGAGATCCAATCACCCAAAGGAAATCAGTCCTGAATGGTCATTGGAACGACTGCTCTTGAAGCTGAAACTCCAATACTTTGGCTACCTGATGCGAAGAACTGACTCATTTGAAAAGACCCTGATGCTGGGAAAGATTGAAGGCAGGAGGAGAAGGGGATGACATAGGGTGTGATGGTTGGATGGCATGACCGACTCAATGGACATGAGTTTGAGTAAGCTCCAGGAGTTGGTGATGGACAGGGAGGCCTGGCATGCTTAAGTCCATGGGGTTGCAAAGAGTCAGACACTACTGAGCAACTGAACTGAACTAATGGGAACAGAGAGGAAAGGGGCAGACTTGAGAGATTATCCAGGAAGAACCAACACTAGCCAGGAACTGACCAGATATGGGGAAGAGGGAATGAGTTAAAAGTTGTAAGAGGAGGCTGTGACACCATGAAGAGAAGCTGAATCTGAGGCATCACCCTGGGCAATGAGGAGGTACGAATGCCACAGAGAGAAAGGAGAACAGACAGGCACCAGTGGTACTAAGGTAAACAGGGTCTCCTCTACACTTCGCCCTGGAAGGCTGGGTGCGTTTCCTGGTATAGAAGGAAAACTGCTTTCCTGGCTGTTCCCTGGATAGCTTCTCTGGAGGGCATTTCATCTGCTCACTGCTGATACCTGGCCCATTCTCACCACACATCATCCCAGGTAAAGCAGGGGAGTAGACAGCTAAGACACTGCTTAGCAACCTGCCACTTACTTGCAGGGGCAGTTCATCTGAGTGCAGACTGTCTGGTATGATACAACCCTAGAGATGGCAAACACAGATCCTGAGAATTGCATTTCCTGTCTGACAGCTAGTTACCTCTGGGTTAATGAGACACCCCATTTTGGTTCCAATCTTTGATGCTGAAAATCTTCTTAGTCTATATTTTCTGTAGTGACATCATAGATTTCAGATGTCTCTTTATGACTGAATCTTGCAAGGTCTCAAAATTATCACAGGTTTGAACTGACCATGGAATATAAACAGAAAGTTGCTTCTTAAAATCTGTTGCTTGCAAACCAATCTCTTATTTGATGATGTCTTCTTATTCTTTTCCCCTAACATGGAAGAGCTCAACACAAAATGAACAGAATAAGGACTAAGGGTCTGACTCCAGGCTGAGATTCCCATGCACGGGTGATTCTGTTACATGAAGTCTGAGATTATCCTTGAACGAGCCCTGCATTAGGTAAAATAAATCCATGAATTCAAAGCCAAGTTCAGACGTGTAAGGTGAAGAGATCACTCAGGCAACCATGTGGTGGCTGAGCTAACCTGGGGCTGTGTCAGCAACATTGCCTATGGGTGAGCTCATGTATTCGGGAAAGTTCCCACAGAAGCTGAAATAGCTAGACTGCTGTACAACACTGGACTGACTGATGTCTGCACAAGTTAAATGAGCAGGCTACATTTTTATTTGGTTTGAGCACAAGGAAGAACTGACTTCATACAGAGTACCTTTATGAACGGAAACTCTCGAGTTATGTAAGTGTACCTTGTTCATGCTAATGGAACCTTGGAAATATTTCCCCTGCATTTCATGGGCCTGCCCTATTTGGACTATGACTCACCTTAAACCCAACATATTACAATTTTGGGTCAGTTTTTCCTATTCTGCCAGCACAGAACTGAGCAGGGAAGTTTCCACAGAAGGACACTTATTGCCACCTGAATCTGGGCTTTCTAGAAACCCAGAGAGCGAGTTCCCCCAGGATACTTCATCTTTGCCTCCCTGTCTCCTAGTGCCTGGCACTGTTAAGCATCAGAAGTGTTTCCTGAACCAAGCAGTGAGCTGCAAGAGGAAGTCTTCCAGAAACTGGAGGCTACCTGCCCCCAGAACTTAGTCTCTGTCCACAGGCCCTAAGCTGACTGACAAGCGTTGCAGTCTGGGCAGATCCAAAAAAAGAGATGTTCCTGACCTCTGCCCCTGGAGGGAAGGATATGAGGGACTGTCAGGTGGCCTTCGACTTCAAAGAGGGTTAGACTGGCTAAGCCTATTGCCTAGAACACTTTAGAAAGCTGAAGAAGGCGAAGGCCTGAGCTCCCAGGAGGCCCTAGGAGGATACCACTATGGGGCTACTCCTGCTGTTTCTTGTCTACCGGATAGCCTGGCCTCCAGGGAGTTTCCTGCCAGGGTATTTCGTAGAAGACTAAAGTCATCAGCTCCTGGAGAACTAGGTAAGCCCTCAACTCCACTTTGTTAAGGAGGAGACTTATGTGGTGGGAAATCCCTCAGTCCAGGTTGACGGCTCTGGAAACAGCCTGTGGGAACTGCCAGTGCAGTGCAGGGTCCCCCTTTAGATTAGGAATGATCAAAAAGAGATGTGTTCAGCCTCTGGAGGTCATGCAGGCTGGAAGAGATCTCACAGAGGGGCGTCTGCAGGAATAACATGTGCCAGACACACAGCCAAAGGGGCGAGCCCCGGCCACCCGGGAACCAGCCTGTAAGAAGGATCCTCTGCCGCCGTGCCTGCCAAGCCTGGCCGCTCACTGGGCTCCTCCGGGAATGTTTAACTGGACAAGCCCAGGCCTGGGCTGCACTCCCAGAGTTTCTCAGTCTGAGCGTGGGGCCTGGCACTGGAATTATTTTTTTTCCACTCTCCAGGTAAAACCACTCACTCAACAAAAACATGGCTGCAGAGCAGGAGATGCTCAGATGCTGAAGACACAAAGGTGGAGAGTAAGAGGGGAGGAGAGGAGGAGAGATGTGGAGAAACATCGCCCCCAAGTCTTCTCAGGGAAAGGCTGAGGACAGTGGCAGATGCCAAGATTCAAGGAGAAGAGAGGACAGGCCCCAGAACTGGGGTGAGGGTGAAGCATGTAGAGACCGCGTAAAAAAGCTCTTAGTGTTACTATTACCGCGTTAGTTCTCTGGGGTATGGTGGGCCATGACTGACTTCCCCTCCTTTGTCAGGAGCTTGGAGTTGCCTGCTCTCAGAGCTTAGCAGTTCTCCTTCTGTGCTGTTTTCCATTTTCCTAAAAATAAAGCATTTGGCTCATAGCCCCAGCCCCGCCCCCGCCCTCTCCTGCCCTTAATGGCAACACCAGAGTTGGGGCTCTGTGCGCGTTTGTTAGTCTCACTAAAGAGCTCACTGAATCTGGACCCTCTGCCCATTTAGAGTCAGGTCACCTCTCTGCTAAGACACGCTCAGCTTGGCTTTGCCAGGGCCCAGGGCCAGAAAATACACAAGGGAGACACACCCTGCCCCATACCCACCCCCAGCCACAGGGCAAGTGTTGGGTGTGCAGTGCCAACCGAGCCTGGCGGGTTTTAACTTGGTGATGTCTGTGCCCGTCAGGCCCCGGCCTCTAGAGCGCTTGGGGTTACAGTTGCCTCCTGGGCTGACAACCCCAGACACTCATCAGCCGTGCCTAACAGCTCCTCCCTTCTCTTTCTCAGGGTTTTTTCTCTCCTTCTCTGCTGCCCTCTGGTTATTGTCTGTACTCCTCTGTGAGCTCCACAGACTTGAAAGCTCACAGTTATTTACTCAAGTCTCACCCTTTGTTTATCTCTGCTTTGCTTACTGTTCTCAGATTCCCTCCCAGCTTTCTCGTAGGATTCAGCGTTACTCCTCCCATGTTCTGCATTTTTCTAGCTCTGCCCTTCAGGCTCAGACTGGAGCGGAACACTTCTCTCACTTTGCGGGCTAGTTCTTCTCAGGTGTGTCTCGAGTACTTGGACGATATCTGCTACAGTGCACTCGCTTTGTGGACATGCTGTGCGCTCCCAGTATAACAAGACCTTCTTTCTGAGTGCTGAGGGGAAATGCATATTACAGAAGGTGCTGGATATGGGTGCCGTAGACTACCTGAGCTGGGAAGGGCTGGATTGCTCAAGGAGCCTCAGAAGTGTCAGGAAACACAGCTCTGGAAACCAGCGAAATGGGCATATCCCTCCGATCAAGGGGAACGAGGGCCTCTCCCATAGGAACTGGGGGTTTTGAATAAAGGTTTTGTATTTTATTAGGGAGGCAAGTCTTACTTGCTCTTATCTGGTGGAGGCTGACCTGGAGCCCACCCTGCTGGGTGTGAGCTATGAAAAATAGAAACCAGGTAAAGGAAAGCTATGTCACCGCATGGGTGAGTAGTTACCCTAGAAAGAGGGTCCCTGGGTGTATGAGAAGGCTCTTTGCTGCTCTTGTACTTCAGTGGTATCCAACTCCTTGTGACCCTATGGACTGTTGCCCGCCAGGCTCCTCTGTCCATGGGATTCTCCAGGCAAGAATACTGGAGTGGGTTGCCATGCCCTCCTTCAAGGGATCTTCCTGACCCAGGGGCTGAACTTGTGATTCTTCTGCACTGGCAGTTGGGTTCTTTACCACTAGCACCACCTGGAAGCCCTCTTACTGGTATTTATAGGACCCGACAGCTTTACTTTGGCATTTTGATTTATTTTCAGACAGTGATTATTTTTCTATAATTAGTGGTACCTTCTCTTTTTTTGAGTTTTGTTTTCCCTGAGTTATAAATTCCTTTTATAATGCAG
>SJXQ01011913.1:388222-508217 GCA_006408695.1 Aepyceros melampus
GGTGCGGGGGAAGGAGCTTTCATGGATTCAGTAGTAAACTGGGTTTTAAAGGTAAAGACATGGCATCTTTACGAGGACTGGGAGCAACTGCATGAGAGGAAACCCATGGGGCCTGTGGTTGAAACATCCTTTCCCTCTGCAGGTGTTCCTTCTAGAATAGCCATCAGCTCCAGCCTTGTAAATTTTATTCTTTTGTTTAAGTGAAGAAAAATAATTTCCTCAGAGCAGCAGCTGGGATTTCAGACTTGGCACCTCTTCAGAGCAGCCATACATAAAAGTAGGAAACTCATTCTTGACAAACTTGGGGGAGAAAATGTTCTTGAGGTTCCTGAAACTGATGTAGAAGCTGTGCTTTTTGCCTCCTGAGTCCTTGCCTTTGGGTATATTCTCAGGAAATCTTTAGCAAATGTGTGGCCCCTTTAGGAAGGTGGGGGCTTCAAAGATGAGCCTGGTTTGTAAAGGAACAAGGGGAAGAGCTGGAAAGCAGTCCAGACTTGTCTAGTCCATGGGAAATGACGATGGTCTCTGAGCTTGGAAATCAGTTAAACTGACACTTGAAGAGAAGGAAAGTCAAAGTAGACTCAAATAGATAACATATGACAAGACCTCTGGGATGAATATGATGTTGATAAGTGTGACAGCTTGATAAGTTGACAAGTATGACATCATGTAACCTGCCTCCACTCACACACCCATGGGAGCTTGGCCTCTTTGGAAATTGAGGGTCATGGTCTCTGGAGCTGAGAGAGCTTAATCCCACCCACAGACAGTTCTGAATAATTTTTTGAAAAATAAGTGAGCAGCATTTTAACCTACACAACAATAACGAGGAATAACAAATCCACAAATACTCCACAGTGTCAGTACTGGACAGCTTTCTCAAGGTCATAACATGCTCAGATGATTAAAGAACGGATCTTTCTGTAACATATCGGTCATCAGCTGTAAAACTGGACTGCCCAGAGGTTTAATCCCTAATAAGAAAGACAAATGTCATCTATTCATCATTAATAGTCATTTCCGTAATGAGAACATTAATTTGTACTATTGCCTAGATGAATTTACTCACTGAAGGAAAATCTCTGTGGAAAAAAGTATGAAAGTTGAGAAAGATTCACAATGATACTAACTAAATCGACTTTGAGCATTGCATGGCACTAAGCAGGTAAAAGCATGGAGTGGATCCATGAACTAAGTGCTGCTCTGGGTGACACGAGGGATGGAAAGACGATGGGGTTGGACTCCTACCTGATGCAGATTTACAAAACACGAAGTATAGACAAGTATACAAGTACAGACGCAATTATAATATGGGAGGAGTGTGACTAGTCCTATGATATAAATATAAAAAGCATCTGGGGACTTCCCTGGTAGTCCAGGGGTTAAGAATCCATCTTGCAAAGACGGGGATGCAGGTCCGATTCCTAGTTGGCAAACCAAGATCCCACGTGCCTCGGGGCAACTAAGCCCGCGTGCTGCAAATAGTGAGCCTGCGTGCTACAACTAGAGAACCCTCGCACTGCAAGGAAAGATCTCATATGACGCACCTAAGACCCGACACAGCCAAATAAATAAAACTTTTTTTTTTTTCTAATGAGCATTCTAAACCAATGCTGAACTGAATTCATGGAAGAGGAAAAGGGCTTTCAAAGTTAAAGCTAGTGGGTGGAGTCAGTGAGGAAATTCCAAGGAAAGGATCAGCCTGCTCAAAGAGGTGGAATGTGGCTTTATATTGGTATTAGGGTTTTCAGCCCACAGAGTTTTTATATCCATTACTTCATTTTGATTTTCCCCATCGTCTTGTGAGCTAAGCCAGTCATTTTACAGATAAAGACACTGAGGTTCAGCAAGGTTAACTGTTTGTGCTAAGTTCACAGCCTGGAAGTGGTATGCTTGGAACACAAATCTGTGTTTTCTAAGTCCAAACCCCAGAGAAGGCAATGGCACCCCACTCCAGTATTCTTGCCTGGAAAATCCCATGGACAGAGGAGCCTGGTAGGCTGCAGTCCATGGAGTTGCGAAGAGTCGGACAGGACTGAGCAACTTGCTTTCACTTTTCACTTTCATGCATTGGAGAAGGAAATGGCAACCCACTCCAGGGTTCTTGCCTGGAGAATCCCAGGGACGGGGGAGCCTGGTGGGCTGCCGTCTATGGGGTCGCACAGAGTTGGACACGACTGAGGCAACTTAGCAGCAGCAGCAAGTCCAAACCCAGAGCTTTCCTAGGCTCCTGCGGTGCTTCTCTACATAACCCAGGATGAGTGAAATGTTCTAACTTGCTTTGTTCTGTTAGAGATAAGGGATATGGGGGCTTTCCAGGTGGTGCAGTGGTAAAGAATCTGCCCACCCATGCAGAAGACTCAGGAGTCGCAGGTTTGATCACTGGGATAGGAAGATCCCCTGGAGAAGGAAATGACAGCCCACTCCAGTATTCTTGCCTGGGAAATCTCATGGACAGAGGAGCCTGGTGGGCTGTAGTCCAGGGTCACAAAGAGTCGGACATGACTGAGTGTGCAGCATGAGGGGTTTGGGGAGAAGGAAAAGAAATCTTGAGAACTGGAGACCAGACATAATTGCAGAGGTTTTCAGTATCAAGCCAAGGAAATCATGAAGAAAAATAAGAGAATAAAAACATTCATGTATTTTGGAGAAAAGATTATACTGTTATGAGAATCACAAACAGAGGTCATGGCTCACCATTCAAATTCTGGCCTAAACTATTTCACAGGTATTTTCCCAGTTGTTCTGGGTAAGTGGTTTGGACTGGCAACCCCAGATAGGTGAGAATTATCCTCCTTATACTGAATGCTGGGGCTTTCTAGGTGGTGTTAGTGGTAAAGAACCTGCCAGTCAATGCAAGAGATGCAGGAGACTTGGGTTCCATCCCTGGGTCAGGGATGATCCCCTGGAGCAGGGCATGGCAACCCACTCCAGTCTTCTTGCCTGGAGAATCCCACAGACAGAGGAGCCTGGAGTTCCAAGAGTCAGACATGGCTGAAGCGACTTAGCACAGCACAAACTGAATCCTGAGTAGATGTTAACCCTACTGTGATCACATGCTTAGAGCCCACCCATGTCTTATTAGAACAAAGCAATCTGGGAACTCCAGAACTTTTCATTAGATTTTAATGGTTTCAATGAATGTTTATTGTGAACATCAGTTATTTGAAAATACGCCTCATGTTTTGTTTCTCAAATCATTAAGAATATGCCATCTTCTTAGAAAGCACCTTACATAGACAGCAATCCTATGAAAAATTTAAAAGTCAATGTTAACAGTTAGTAAACATTTCTGGGCAGAACCAAGCAATTCCCATATTAGCGAAAATATTTCCTCTTTGGGATTGGATATGTTTCAGATTTACATCCTTGAGAAAAAATTTAATGGCCAGAGAGGGGATACATTTATCTAAAGTATAAAATCCAGAATAAGATCTGGCCCTGAGTACATTCTAAGCCTAATTTCTTGCCTCATCCCTCCTGAACTCTGAGCTCGACCCCTAATGAACTTCTGTCTTCCTCAAATCTGTCCTGCTGTCCCTGGCCCCAAGCCTTTGTGCATTTCATTCCTTTTCCTGGAAAATTCTCCCCCTTTCCAATTCTTCCCCATCTATGCCTTTGGATCTCAATGTAGTTATCTTTTCACTTAACAAACCCCCCTTAACCCTTCTTTTCCTATCCTCCTCCCCAGACCCACTTAGAACAGGGGCCTCCTTCCAGGTTCTCCTATTTACCCTCACCCCAACACCTTCTGTAAAGGACTTCCCTGTAGCTCAAATGGTAAAGAATCTGCCTGCAATGCAGGAGACATGGGTTCACTCCCTGAGTCAGGAAGATTTCCCCTGGAGACGGGAATGGCAATCCACTCCAGTACTGTTGCCGGGAGAATTCCATGGACAGAGAAGCCTGGTGGGCTACAGTCTGTGGGGTTGCAGAGGCAGACGCGACTGAGCATTACGTGCCAGTCGTGCAGCATCTTCTGGTTCTCCTATTTACCTTCATCACAGCATCTTCTCAGGGCTGTAACTGTGTTTGTGAACCCCACTCTACTGTAGGATCAATGCTGGTAAGGACAGGCCAACTTTTCTCTAGCTCTTTTTTGTATTCCAGTGCCTGGAGCTAAGTAGATGATTAACAAACCTGAGTAGCTGAGTGAACTGATGCTAGTACCTAAATATACACCAGATTTTGTACTTCCAATTCAAGGTTTTAGGAAGATTTTAGGAAGCACTCCAAGAGATTGGCTTCCTTTGCTGTGGATTTTGTGGGGCTAGCTAGCTATAACTAACCAGTCGTGCAGCATCTTCTGGTTCTCCTATTTACCTTCATCACAGCATCTTCTCAGGGCTGTAACTGTGTTTGTGAACCCCACTCTACTGTAGGATCAATGCTGGTAAGGACAGGCCAACTTTTCTCTAGCTCTTTTTTGTATTCCAGTGCCTGGAGCTAAGTAGATGATTAACAAACCTGAGTAGCTGAGTGAACTGATGCTAGTACCTAAATATACACCAGATTTTGTACTTCCAATTCAAGGTTTTAGGAAGATTTTAGGAAGCACTCCAAGAGATTGGCTTCCTTTGCTGTGGATTTTGTGGGGCTAGCTAGCTATAACTACTCTTATTTCAGAATTTATACAAAGGCGTGTCATTGGGCAGAGATTTTGATTATTATGGCTATTCAAACATTGGTCCTCAGCTGTTTAAAGGAACACACAGGCCAGTGTTTAGGGAGGCCCTGCTTATGTTCCTGAGCCAGCTACTCAACCAGAGCAATAAGATGCCCAGAGGTGCTTATGCCGTGTTTTTACACTTATATTACATGTATCATATGGTAAACATATCTACAAAAGTAGTAATCTAATTTAAAATTTAGATAAAACCCAGGAAGATAGATAAAGTCTGACCCTCTAGGAAAATGCTGCCTTATTAGTCAATTTATAAGATTTTAAAACTGAGGGTCATTGGTCAGACTTTTAGTAGGAGAAACCAGAGTGAAGTTGGGGGCAACTCTTTAAAAGGACAAAAGTGCAAGTCTGTGTTGACAAGCAATAATATTATATTGGAAGAGATGGATTTAAAAGAAACAACCAGTAAAGCATAAACCCCAGCCCCCTAAAGATGTTAAAAACATTTATATGAGGTTTTAAGTACAAAAGGTCAACTTAAAAGTCTGTTTCCAAACATGAAAGAATTGTTGATTCCACATGCAGAGGAAGAGCGCCAGCTGACAGGCCCTTCCAGGAGAACAGTCGCAGGAGACAATGCTGAGATTCTCCTCTTGTGGTAAATAACTCCTACCTGATGAATACTTCCTCATTCTTAAATTATCATATAGCCAGTGACCTTAGATGTAGGAGGACCCCAAGATCCATCCACCTTGTCCAAATTCTCACTTTATAGATGAGGCTGGGAGGTGGGGAGGGGATGGTTAAACATTTGCCTACTCACTCATCATTGCCAGGATGCTGGCAGAAATGGAACTAGAACTGTTTGAATTCATCTCCTTGTACTTTATTAATAAACAGAACAGCAGCAGGAAGGAGACTATTTTCCCTCCCAAGCAACGAGCAGCAGAGGGTATCTTTTCTTGGACAAGCTGAAATTTGTCTCCTTGTCAGAGGACACGGACGAGGTCAGAGAAGACGTCTGCCTCCCAGAACCAAAGTGCAGAAACGGTGATTCTGGTTCATGGCAAGAATGATGAGTTCTTATCGGCAGAGCAATCAAGCAAGATGCCATCTTGCTCACTGGACCACAAATTGCAGCTTTGATTTAAAAATTATATACAGGACTTTTTGAGCCATGCCAAGAACCCCTTTCCCATTTTGGTGTCACCAATGGTTAGTTTGCTTATTACGTGTGACATCATTTATTAAAAGCCACGAAACTATGCAAAGAATAGAAAGACCATAATATAGTCCAAGGGGATACCAGTGCTCAAAAAGCAAAAATGCTAGCGCATTACACATGTCCTCTGCATGGGCAGAGGAGCCCAGTGGGCTACAGTCCATGGGGTCGCAAAGAGTCAGACATGACTGAGTGACTAACACACTGCAGGGATTAAAAAGGGTAAACTATTTGAAACCGAATGAATGTGACTGGAATATTTCTACGTGTCTTTTTGCTCCAACTTTTTATTTTGAAAAATTGAAAATGTACAGAAAATTGCAATTACATGCATATGCCTTTAATGGTGGTGGTGGTGTTTAGTCAATCAGTCATTTCCAATTCTTTTTACAACCTCACGGACTGTTACCTCCCAGGCTCCTCCATCCACGGGATTCTCCAGGCAGGAATCCCACCTGAGTGGGTTGCCATGCCCTCCTCCAGGGGATCTTTCTGACCCAGGGATTGAATCGCATCTCCTGCAATGTTTCCTGCATTGCCAGGCAGGTTCTTTACCACTAAGCTACCAGAAAAGATACAAATAGGGTATCCTCTATCCATAGTGGCTATTTGGCACTTGGAAGCGACTAGTCCATTCTGAGCTGTGCTGTTCTATATGCCTTTCTGAAATTAAATACTTCCTAGAGTTTTCTGAAAAGTGAAAAAATCTTGGCCCCTAAACCAAGCAGATAAAAATTATATATATGTATAACATATTATATATACACAAATATACATGGATTTATATTAATAAATATAAAGAACATGTATTTGCGTATCTCTGAGTACATATGTTTCTCTATGGATCTAGTCTTCATTTTCAGTAAATCACTGAGAAAAAGGTGATTGTTTAAAAAGGCAGGATGAAAGGGTAGTCATCCAGCTTTTAAAATGTTATTCATCTTTCTCCTAATGAGTAGATAGAACCTTGATGAGAATTTTATTTATTCTCACATGAAGTATATAATAAAGTAGAAATAACAGATGATTTCCTTTTTGTAAAATAAAACAAAAACATATATCAAAAATCGAAAATTTAAACACCAAGACAATGGTGATAGTGATTTTATAAGAGAGTTTAGGTCTAAAACTTATCTCTTTGAAATCTTTTTTCTTCCTTCTCCTGCTCCAGTGCAAGCTAAAACATAAATATAGAATTGTTAAATTCATTTGTAACAAGGTCTAAATCCAATATTCAATATTCAAAGATTCAATACACTATTGGTAAAAGGGGGCTTCCCAGGTGGCGCTAGTGGTAAAGACCCTGCCTGCCAATGCAGGAGATGGAGATATAAGAGACATGGTTTTGACCCTTGGGCTGGGAAAATCCCTTGGAGAAAGGCATGGCAACCCACTCCAGTATTCTTTCCTGGAGAAGCCCTTGGACAGAGGAGCTTGATGGGCTATGTTCCATAGGGTCACTAGGAGTTAGATGTGACTTAGCAAGCATGCAGTTACATACCCAAAGGAACGCTGTTTGCTTCTAATTAATCCCTCTCTTTGCAAGATGATTTTTTCATGCGTTTTTTTTTTTAAGCATACTTTTATTACTATCCACAGAAGTGTTATCTAAGTCATGCTTCTTGGTAAGTAGATTTGAACTTGACAAACTTGTTTAAAACCAAACAGGATGATAAGATTGATAAAACTGCCTGTATTAGTCTGCTTAGGCTGCCGTAACAAAAGTCATAGATTGGGTGGTTTACACAACAGAAATTTATTTCCCACAGATCTGGAGGCTAGAAGGCTCAAGATCAAGGTGCCATCAAGGTAGGTTTCATTCTGAGGCCTCTTTAGGTTGTAGGGGGCTGCCTCCTGACTGTGTGCTCACTTGGCCTACTTTTAGCATGTAAACTTGGAGAGAAAAAGAGAGAGAGAGATTTCTTCCTCTTCTTATAAAGCTACTAGTCCTATCAGATTAGGGTCCCACCTAACACTTGAGCTTCATTTCCTCCTGAAGAGGATGAGACAGTAGGATGGCATCACCAGCTCAATGGACATGAGTTTGAGTAAACTCTGGGGGAGTTGGTGATGGATAGGGAAGCCTGGTGTGCATGACTGAGTGACTGAACTGAAGTCCTCCTGAAGATGATCTCCAAACAGCCAGTTTGGGGAATATGATTACAACATGTCAATTTTTGAATGATACAATTTAGTCCATAGCACTATCTGAATTTTTGACCCTCCAAAAGGCACTAGTCATTAAAAAAACAAGGCCAGTTCCATGCATATGTTCATTTATGGCTTAAACAGCCTAAATGAAAGCGAAAATATGTTATGATATGTCAGTGTTGTTTGAGAAGATATTCTAACCAATTCTCTTTTAGCTTTAAATCAATAAGGTAAGATATTTCTTTTGCAGGAAACTTGAAAAATGGAGAAAATATGAAGAAAATTGAAACCATAGTATATTATCAAAACTCTTTGAGAAGCGTTTTTGAGAGTGAAAGAAAGTGAAAGTGAATGTGAAATCATTCAGTTCTGTCTGACTCTGTCGTAGCCCACCAGGCTCCTTCTCCATCCATGGGATTTTCCAGGCAAGAATACTGTAGCCCGCCGGGCTCCTCTGTCCATGGGATCTTCCAGGCAAGAATACTAGAGTGGATTGCCATTTTCTTCTCCAGGAGATCTTCCCAACTCAGGGATCGAACTCAGGTCTCCTGCATTGCAGGGAGACTCTTTACCCTCTATGCCACCAGGGAATTTTGACAGTACCTTTTCTAAATATATATAAAATACATGTTTACTTATAAATTTATATAACACATATTTATATATATTTCTCAAGCTTGGAATCATGTATCTGAGAAATATTACATCATGTTTTTTGTACTTAAAATTTTATCATGAAAATTTTTCAGAAAAATAATTTGGGGAATTACTGTTGTTTTCACTTTTCATTGTTTTACATGAGACCATGGGTTTATTCTTGTTTTCATTTACTTATCATTGTTCATAAATATTTGGTACAGGTCTGATTATTTTCTCAGCATAATTCCCAAAGAGGAAAATTACTAGGTCAGAAGATATCAATAATTTTTGATACTTGATTCATATTGCTGAATAGCTCTTCAGCAATATTGTATCACATGAAACTCTTACATGATATTTGAGAGGGACAAGTTCATTTGCCAGCACTAGTCATTATACTTAAAAACATCTTTCTCAATTTGTAAAGGAGTCTGAATCTGGTTTCATTTTGCAACTGAGAATTGACTCTGTGTGTGTGTGTGTATTAGACTTTTTCTCCATTTGGAATTGTCTGTTTTCATTTTTGCCTGTTTTTCTGTTCATGGAGTCTAAGTTTTCTTAGTAATTTGTTTTTCTGTTGATTTATTATTATTCAACTGTTTGTCCTATAACACTGCAGTTAATTTTTGCCAGGTTTTCTTTAGATTTGGCTGTATCGAGTCTTAGTTGTGGTATGCCGATATTTGTTGAGTCATGTAAGATATTTTGTTGCCATGCACAGACACTAACTGTGGTGAGTGGGTTCAGTAGTTGCTGCGTGCAGACTTAGCTGTCCTGCAGCACGTGGGTGGGATCTTAGTTCCTCCACCAGGGATTGAACCTGTGTCGCTTGCATTACAACGTGGATTCTTAACTAGTGGACCACCAGGGAAGTCCCCTGCCAAGTTTTCTTTTGACTCTTGATTTTGTGTATTTATTTTATAGAACTTTTCACAACTGTAGTAAATCTATCGATCTTATCCTGCCTGGAAATGATTCTCAAATTTAATGTGCATCACAATCTCTTAGTGTTTTCACTAAAAAATGGATTTCTGGGCTCTACTATCAGGGAGTATTTTTCAGTAATCTTTTGGCATGGCCCTGGCAACCATTTCAGCAGTAACCCAGCTGACTTAAATGAAGTAGTTAATGAGTCACACTGAGAAATACTGCCTTGCAATTTCTTACTTTGCATTAATACTTAGATAAGGCATCTCATGATAATATCACATATAAATGAAAGTGTGAAATGTAGGTCACTCAGTTGTGACCGACTCTTTGCGACCCGTGGACTGTAGCCCACCAAGCTTCTCTGTCTATGGAATTCTCCAGGCAAGAATATGGAGTGGGCAGCCATTCCCTTCTCCAGGGGATCTTTCCAACCCAGAGATAGAACTCGGGTCTTCTGCACTGCAGGCAGAGTCTTTACCATCTGAGCCACCAGGGAAGCCCAATAGCTGTCTATATTTTCTCCTGTTTTCTCATGTAGCCATTTTCCTACATCTATCTACTTAGTTCTGCTGGAATTTATTTTACTATATGTTGTATCCCAAAACATCGAACCATTTTCCTAGCACAATTCATTGAACAGCAACACGTTTCCTCAATAATTTATAATTCCAAAGTATCCTTTACTACCATTTTATAAATATTTGAGCCCTTTGCTTTGCATGTTTTTCTGTCCCACTGAATTGTCTATTCTGGATACTGTTTTCATTACTATATCTGTTTAATGTAACTGTTACTATGAAAAATATCCTGTTCTCAGGATTCTTCTTACTCAGAACTATTTTAGCAATTCTCATCTGTATAATTTTAAAACAGTTTGTCATATTAAAATACTTTTTGAAAGTTTATTGGAGCTGTACTTAGTATATAAAATATATATATTTTATATTATAACTTCTCACCTAAAATTAAGCCCCAAAGGTCACACCTACTAATACTATCATCTTTGGGAATGAAGATTTCAACACATGAATTTTAGGGGATAAAAACATTCAGATTCTAGCAACCATAAAGGAAGTTTTGCAACTTGTATGGAACTCTGCAACCTATATGGAAACCTTTGTCTCTTTCCAGCCTCTTATGGTTTGCTGGCCAACTTTGGTGTTCCCTGGCTTGCAGTTGTATAATTCAATTGTCACATGGCATTCTCCTTAGTAATGTATATGTGTATATATATATATAATTATGAAAACTTTAGAAAATCAGGATATGTTTTTATTAATATAAACTCCTAAGCTATTCCAATCAATATTAAAACATGGATACTGATACAGTTTTGTTAGATTTTCTCTGTGTAGTCTCACGTACATACATATATTTGTATACATGAAAATATAAATTTTTGTCATGCTTTGACTATTTCCCAACATTCCTAATACTCCACAGTTACTAAGGTAGGCAATGTTGTCATAAGACATCACAAGAGGTCTGAAATGAGACAAGCATTTGCAGTCTATAACCTAATATATCTTTTTCTTTCAGAGTTTTGAAAATAATTTTATTTTTTCTATGATTAAATAAAAAGCTGTTAAAATTCTATTTCCCTTCAAAAACTTCCAGTATACTGAAGACTTCTGAAAAGTTTAAAATTTTCTCTGCCAAGCAGTTTCCCTGTATTTAAATATTTATGAGAATATGCACTATATGTCCCCTCTAAGACACAAATAGAATATATTTTCTTATTTATTAAGAAAAATTTTGATTAATTAAATAGATTAGAATTGTACATCATTTTAAGGTTGTTTGATTCAAAAGAGTATTTGGTTTCAGTGATAACTTGCATTATGAAAATACTTCAGAATGTGATCTTATTTCCTTCTCATAATCTCTCCTCAGGAAAATAAACAGGAACTGTTAAAGACGAACCTAGTGCTTCTCAGGGGTTACTTCACTGACTCAATCCAACTCGCAAGTGTGCTGGCCTTTTTCCTTTTAAGGACAGTGAAGTCCTGTCTATGAAGACCATGGTGTCATGCACAGGGAAGCCGCAGCCAGGAAGAGGAAAATCATCCCCTGACCAGGTTCAATATTGCCCCCATCAGGAGCATCTCTGTAATGGAAAGTTGCAATGACTTGTCCAGCCGTCAAAAGAGCAGGAGTTATCTGTTTTGTACATAAAAAAAGGACTTACTGTGTATAGCACAGGAACTTTATTCCATTCTCTGGAATGACCTATATGGGAAAAGAATCTAAAAAAGAATGGATATACGTATACGTATAACTGATTCCCTTTGCTGTATAGCAGATGCTGACACAACAGTGTAAATCAACTCTACTCCCATAAAAAATTCTTCATAGGTTATATTAGCTAATAGTATAATCTCTAAATAAGGAAATGGTTGCTATAAACTAAGAATAATTGAGCTTTATTTTCAGGCCTAAATAAATAAATAAAGAGCAAGGGTGCAATCAGGCCAGAGAAAGAACTTTGATTTTCATAAACCAACAGACAACAAATGTAGGAGAGAAATCATTATTTTCTATCAAAACTGGAGGCCCAAATAAATACTCGCTGATTTAATGTGCAGACTCTGTTACAACGGTTGCCAGCCACAGGGGTTTTCCAACTGTCTCATGATTCTTGGGCAACCTTGCCTTTTCATTTGGCTCTTAGTTGAGCAGGCTGTGGGCTTTCTTGTTTAAATTAGGGAAACTCCCCTCTCCTGAGCACTGGTTGGTGGGAGAACTCCCGGACTTAGGAAGGGGAGCTGCTGTACTTGACTCTAAATGACCCTGAGACTTTGGAACCTTCAGGATAGCACAGTTGCTTACTCTCTTTTTATCAATCTGAAAACCCAGTCAAGCGATACATTTCCAATCCCCTGACTGTCTCATGACCAGCTTGTAGGTATTAGGTCAAACAGTCCAGAAGGACTGTCATAAAGTTGTTGATTGGACTCTGTCTCAGGAAAAGTTTACGGTGTCCTGGCAACCTTTATGCTCACATCACCAACTCTGTGAGGTCAAGGGTATTAGGTAGAATCATAATGTACTTAAAACTGAATCATGAACTTGGCTATAAGTAGTCTGCTTGTCCCTGGTCTATCAGAGAGCATGGCAAATGGCCCAGCTATGTATGTACTTCCCCAAAGTTAAGACAGTAGAAATGAGTAAAGGGTTAGTCAAGGAAGAGAAAGCTTCTACAAAAGCTAAGTCAATACCAAAGAAGCTGTCCATCCCTCTACAGTTGTCGCATGTGCCCAAACAGTCAGCTAGGTTGATCTGGAGCAAAATGTGTTATATATGTAGTTTGTTCTAATGTAAATGTCACTGTTACAGGGCACGAGCTCTCTAGGAGAACACTTCTGTTTCTATTAATCACACTTTCTTTTGAAACAATAACTAAATGTAAGTGATGTCATTCTACTGCGGCTTTTGCTTTACAAATAGGCTTTGAGCTTTAATTTTATATGATGGATGTTAAGACTTCTCTGTTGTTTGTGAGAAAGGTTATTATAGTGCACAGTGTAGTAAAATATGTGTTTTATGGAAAGAGAGAAATACGCAATCATTTTAATTTACATTCCTGGGCAACTTGGGTCATTCTGCCCCAAGAAGTTCTATTTTCTAAAGAATAGTCTATGCGGTGACTTCCTCATAGATTCAGGTTACAGCATGAAGCATATACAACCAGGAGACTTTTGCCATGCACAGTACCTTAATTTTCTGGAACAGGACAAAAGACAGTTATAATAAGTAATTTTTAATAAAACTCTGATTTACTATATTATTTTTAAAGACCTCTGTGAGTTTGAGATAATTAGCCCAAATGTTATGCCCTGACATGGTATGAAGAACAAAAAGGATTCTGCTAGTGATATAGTTTTAAGTGCAATTTTAAAACAAAACATGTAAGACTAATTATTTTTTCTTATGATCAAGGAAAGACAAAATACCAAGTTGTCTTTAGGAATATATATTGGTATGAATGCGTTTATTTCAATTAAAGAGAGATAGGATACATAAAAAATAATGATAGAAGATTAAATGATATCTTAAATACAGGTAAAGAAAGAGATCTTTCTCCCTGTCTCTCTCTCTCTCTCTCTCTCTCTCTCTCTCTCTCTCTCTCTCTGTTTTTTTTTGAGCCAATGGGGAGAAATTAAAGTGGCCAGCAGGGGGCTTCTTTCAGTTTTCTCCTTTAAACACTAAACTGAAAATATGTTTGAGTCCTGAGTTTTATACATAGGGAATAAAGTCTAAACAAAACATGTTTTTCTTCTCTTTAGATTACTGTCCTTTCCTACTTCCCTTCTCGCCACTATTCTTTCTCAAGACCTGTAAAATGTGATTCCTGATGTTCAGGTTGGCCACTGCTGGCTCTGCATCCACCCCATCCCCAATTAAAATTTTATTTTCGAAAACTTCCTGGCAGGCTGGGGAGATTTGGATGATAGGCTTCCAACCAGATATAAATTAAATAGCTCCCGCAGTCAGGTCCCCGACACCTCCGCCTCGCCGCCCCTGGCCGCCCTCCCCCCAACCCCTGCTGCCCGCGGGCCGCCGGGCTGGGGTCGCCCCCCGGGCTCGGTCGGTCGGTACCTTCATGAAGGTCTCTACCGCGCCTTTGGCCGTGTCCAGGTAGGTGGTGCCCAGATGGCTGCGCTGGTTCATAGAGGCAGACGTGTCTATCAGGAACAGTAAGATGGGCATAGTGCTGGCCGGGGACACCGGGGCCCGAGGTGGTGGAGAAAGAGGAGATGGTAGAGGTGGAGGCGCCGGTGGCGGCGGCGGCGGCGGCGGCAACCGCCGCTAACGCGGGGCGGGGGAGCGCGGCCCCCGGGAGGAAAACACCGTCTGGGTCTTTCCTCCGGCTGCGGGGAGTTTCTCCCCCGATAGTTGAGAGGAAACTCCCCGGACCCAGTCCTCCCCGTCGTACCCCCGCCTCCTCCGCCTCCTCCTGCCTGCCTGCCCGCAGGGGCGGGCGCCCGGCCGTCTGTCTGTCGGTCCGTTTCCCCCCCGCCTCGGGGGTCCCGTCCCCGCTCCCGGCCCCTGTGTGTGTCCCAGCGGGAGACGGGCCTGGCTCCCTACCCCACCCCCGGCGCAGGGAGTGGGGACCTGGGAGCTGGCGAAGAGGGGAGTGGGCTGAGGGGAGATTGGCCCTGGGGCTGTTGGGAGAAGTTTCAGGGACTCCCTCCGCACCCCGGCGGTGTCACCACTTTCTCAGCCCCTCTCGCTACTGAAGCGCTTTTCTCCCTCACACTCCGGTTTTAACTCGGGCAGGGGCCGCAGAGGCTCCGCCCTCTGACACGTCCTCTGGCCACGTGACGCACCGCCCCGCTAGTCTATTGGCTGGCCCCTGGCCTCTTATTAGCATATTCAAACAGCTCTGGGGCGGGGAAAGCTTGGAGGCCGGCTCAGGGAACAGCTATGGAGCACGCGCAGAGGCGGGGCGTCGGGTGCGCGCGAGAGCGAGCGCGAGGGGCTAGCAGGCGGGCCGGCCGCGCGGAGGCGGGCTCCGGGAAGGGGCGGAGACTGGCCACGGAAGGGCCGTGGGGCGGGGGCTGCGTCGGCGCACCCAGGGCCGGCGAGGCTGTGAGTCTGCGCGTCAGGCACGGCGGCCTCTCCTTGGCTGTCGGAGGTGGTAGGGGTCGGGGGAAAGGAAATGGAGGTTGGCCTCAGCTCCTCTTCCGAGGTCTTGGTAGCGAACCCCTTCCCTGTGGGCCAGTGAGGAGGCATGAGTAGCGTGATCAAAAGCCCGGGTAGGAGTCAGCGGCAGGCCCGCGGTCGCCCCCCAGAGGAGGGCTCTGGGCCGGCGGTAGTCGGAGGAGGTTCCTTGGCCCTCGGAGGGCCGGCCCCGGCGCGGGCGGGGCGGGGGAGGGGAAGTGAGAGGTTGTTTATGACCAGGGACTAATCTCCTCCGTTAGTCACACCGCTCCCGCTGGGGAGTGGGGACCACGGGCAACCCTCGCCCGCAGCCGCGCTTGGCCCTGGGCAGCGACCGAGGGCGAGGGCTGGACCTGGCCAGTACCCCTCTCGTTGCAGGACCCACCAAAAAGGATACAAACCATTTTTTAACCCCCTAACTCAGCCCTAAAAGGACAGTCGGGAAAGATGCAAATATCGATAAACTGTTTATTGCCCTTTTTATACTGGGAAGGACATAACCCGTCTTACCCAAAGAAGTAACCTCTGTCAAGCCATATTTAGAGCCATCGAATGTTAGTTTTCAGAGCTAAAAGGGACGCTGGCAAATCATAATCCATTACTCTTTATTTAAACAAACTGACTTGGCTGCCCAGGTGACACGTAAGATTGGTTCTGCATAACCCTTCCAGTGCTCTTTCACATACACTGTATCAGGCTCCATCCAGATACTGCATGAGGGAAGACATTCTCGGTTAAAAACCAGCCCCTGTCATCAAGCGAGATGACACAATGAATCTTAAATGTCCGAGGAAAAGTTTCCTCAAATATACTAGTCGACAGTTTGACTTAGGGACATACAACCCATATAAGACAAGTCCCCCTACTAGCCTTACACATTTCTACTGTTTATTCTGAAATTCTTAATTATTTGCCTACTGGTCATTGAAAGAAATTGTTCCTATTACTGTTAACATAAAACATGTTTTGTGGCACTTTTTTTTAATTTAGAATTTTTTAACTTGGACTTTACTAACATTTAAGACAGTCTCTGAACTTTTGTTATAGTAGGGCTAGTTCAGTAATACACTGTTCTGTGAGTAGGTTCCATAGAAGAATAAAGTATTTTTAAGAGATTTAGACTACAAAATAAGGTGGAGTAGAAAGATTACATCCAGTATTTGCTAAGTGGAGTTAAAAATGATTAAAATATTTTCCCTGCCTTCAAAGAACTTATTTTTCTAGAAAAATATTGCCCATATATTATTAGCTACTACAGAACAAAATGTGATTAGATACTAAATAATTCAGAAAAGAGAAAATGTTATTTCCCCAGGGAAATAACATTTTCTAGGGTCAGTAAGTTTAAGTGGTCCCTTAAAGCAATGTTTCTCAAAATGGAATCCTAGACCTGGAGATAAGGAATTAAGAGTTCCCTGATACTTTAAAATTTTTGTTTTTATTTTAATGACAATATTCAAATTGCTTTATAAGTCACAAAGACAAAATTTTTTTTTTTCAAGTAATAATTTGCAACTGAAAGAACTCTTCATAGAATTTGTCCCCAGTTTTCTCTGTCAGTGCTTTTCCAACTGTGGTCTATGGACTCCTGCCTGTCAGAAAATGTATTCTCTAGAATCATAAGAATTTTTTTTTTACATTTCCCAGATTTGAGAAACACTGCTTTAAAAGATTGATAGGATTTGATTATGTGGGTAAAGGAAAAGAAGCTTCTGATGAAAATCCCTTCTAGACATTGAAAATGTAGTAAAGAAAGAAAGTTAGCACAGCACTGACAGTGGCTTCTTGGGGAACAATCTAGTTCAGCTTTGGCTGGAGCACCAAATACAGGAAGAACAGTATAAGATCCAGAAAGGTGGGTCAGGTCCAGAGGGTCTTTATCCAGGCTAAGAATTTTTTTTCCATATAAATTGGAGCTTTTAGTTAGTACAAAGTAGTGTTTGAAAGGAATCAAACTAGAGTGAAGTAAATGAGCATGCTTTAATACTGACCTTAGCTATTACTGTTATTTGAAATCATTTCCAATGGAGCCAGCATGGTCTTTCTTCCACAACTCCATGGATTTGGTAGATGGTTGCACTAGGTTCATAGTGGAGGTATATGATAGACCTGGGATTAGACACAAAGATCAGGAGAGCCACGTCCAAGGAGCCAACCTGGGGCATATGACCAGAAACTACCCTTATAGTGGCACCTGAGATCAAAGACCAAGATTCCAGTTGAGAAGCCCAGAAGTATTGGACAGCAAAGCCCCGAGGCAAAACAGGAAAGAAATCAGGACATACATAGACAGCAAATCAAAAGGCCATCTGAAACCAGGAAGCATTGACGAGTAGTCCCTAGACAAAACTGTGAAGTAGGCCAAGTTTATTCTTAGTGACTCTGGTTGACAATTAAGCTGTTGGTTGATGATGGCTTAAACCTGTGGTTCTGGGCCAGAAGATGTGCATCAGCATTATCAATAGAGCTTAAAAATAATAATGAATTTACCAAACCCCCAAGCCCAGAGGACAGGGATACAGGAAAACTGGGATGAGCCTTCGACACCTCATTTTTTAAAAAGCTGTTCAGATGAATCTTAAATAATGCTGATTATGAACTATATGCCTAAAAGTATAAAAATAATGTGTCTAGCCTCTAGTAGTACTCAGTAACTAAAAATTCACATAACCTTGGAGTTATTACATTATCTAAAACTCCTAAAATAAATCTGCAAACTAAAGGGGAAAAAAAAAAAACTAAATGTGGCACCAATGTAGACAACAGTGAATTTTATCATATGCTTATTTAATTGTTTGAATTCAACTATGTTTGACAAAAATGTAAAATGAGAAAGCAAAATAATGCCAGAGACTCTCACTGTTCCACTCTGTGGGCTTAGGCCTTGCAGGAAGCACAAGATGGAAACATGAATCTCTCCTTCACTCAATCTCTGTGCTTCTACAATGTGATTCCAGAAAGATTCTGGTTATATGTAGGCTTATATCTCTAAAACAACCCATCAAATGCAAGCCAACTATTACATCAGATTCAACTAAAGAAACAGTGAGCTCTTGCAATGCTAGAGGGGAAACTAGTTGGAGTAGTATGTGCTAAACCCTGTCCTGGAGCAAGCTGGGGGATTAGGAAAAATTTTTCTGGGAGGACATTGGTTGGAAGAAGTATGTGGGAGAAAACATGCTCTTTGCTGCTGTTTTTAAAGGAATGCTGCCCAAATGCTATGGCTCCTGATTTAAAAGGGAATGAATAAATTATACAAAACCCTCAAAGGTTAGTGACTTAAACAATAGCCTAAATTGTTGAAATGGAGTATTCTAACAGAATTAAGAACTGATGAATTATATTCATTTGTAGGAACCAACCAGAGCCTTTTAAATTATTTTAAAACTAATTAAGCAGGGTAACACAGTTTAAAAATAATGATGTGCCAGTGACTTGGCTTATGGTATCTGGATGTGCCATCTGAGCAGAATAATCAGATGAACTTAGTGTTCCTCATATGTAACCTAACAGAGTTTCTTTTGGCTGTCTTACCATTCATTTCCTCAGTTCTCTGCTTTACTCTGAAACCACAACAGTCAGTGATGTTGACAGTTTGAGAACATCAGACAAACGTGAAGTGATAAACAAAACATCAGATGTGAAATTATGCAGCAGAAAGTATTTGAATAATACATATATAAGGAAATTTAATTTTGGTCATCCTAATTTATGATGTTATATAATACCAATTATATAATTATATCAATCCTCGGAGGCGGGGCGGAGGGTTGGTGGTTGGAATGCTACTAGAGACTACTGTTAAGAGGGACTTCCCTGGTGGTCCACTGGCTAAGAATCCGCACTCCCAGTGCAGGGGCCCCAGCTTCCATCTAAGACTGGCACAGCAAAATAAATTAATTAATTTTTTAAAAACAGAAATTAGCCTTTCCCACAAGCAGTATTTCACAGTAATAGTTGAAGTCATAGGCAACTCAAGATGAGTATTGAAAATGAACATATCCAGATTGAGAATTAGAATCACAGTGGAACAGTTTCTCTATCAAAGGAGCCGAAAACATAGCAGTAATTATGGAAAGACAGGTAGATAATGAAAACACACTCATAAGTCAGCAGACCCCAGACAGGATACAGCAAGACCTGTCTTAGAGGATTGTTTTAGAAATGCAAGATAACACCCCATATTTTATCAATTCTGAGACACCATGGGTTCTAAGACACGGTCTTAGAACTGAGTAGATGGAGGCAGAATCATGATACTGTGAGATTAACTCCACCTTGTGTCATGTAAAGTGAATATCAAATGAATGGTAAATATAAATTCTAACAAGAACCAACGGTGTTTATTCAGTCATTGGTTTAACCAATATTAACTGAATATGTGCAGGAGCCAGAAATTTAGCAGTGGATAAAACAGAATGGAAAATCCTTGCCCTTATGAAGTTTACATTCTAGTGGGAGAATGTAAACAAGGTGAGTCTATGGTACCTTCACTTTAACTGCAAAGGAGAAAGACAGCACGAAGCTTAACAGTGTAACAGAAGGGAGAGCTGCAGCGTTAGATACGGAGGACAGGGAAGACGCACTGAGAAATGACATTTGAGTAGAGACCTGAAAAGCGAGAGGCAGGGCTGCGCAGGTATCTAGGGGAAGACCGATTTTAATGATTTACCTTACTGAAAACATTTATGGTTTGAAACATTTATAGTCTCATCTGTTGCTAAGTATGCCTTGCTGATACTTAATAAGTATTCTTATAACAAGTAGTAGTAATAATAACTATTCTTGGCTGATAATACATATTCTTACTAATAGTTCAGTTCAGTTCAGTCGCTCAGTGGTGTCCGACTTTTTGTGACCCCATGAATCGCAGCACGCCAGGCCTCCCTGTCCATCACCAACTCCCGGAGTTCACTCAGATTCACATCCATCGAGTCAGTGATGTCACCAGCCATCTCATCCTCTGTCCCCTTCTCCTGCCCGCAATCCCTCCCTGAATCAGAGTCTTTTCCAATGAGTCAACTCTTCACATGAGGTGGCCAAAGTATTGGAGTTTCAGCTTTAGCATCAGGCCTTCCAATGAACACCCAGGGCTGATCTTTCGGATGGACTGGTTGAAACCCCTTGCAGTCCAAGGGACTCTCAAGAGTTTTCTCCAACACCACAGTTCAAAAGCAACAATATTTCGGCGCTCAGCTTTCTTCACAGTCCAACTCTCACATCCATACATGACCACTGGAAAAACCATAGCCTTGACTAGATGGACTTTTGTTGGCAAAGTAATGTCTCTGGTTTGCCTCATGTGAAGGGTTTGCTTTGCCAGTGTTTAGGTTTTCTCAGAGGAAATTATTCTAAAAACAGCTGTAGATCGGTTGTGACCATGGGAGGCAGTGAAGTCAAGGTCTTCCTGTGTCACCATCCTGAGCCAGCAAATCAAAGTACAGGATGCCTACAGTCATCATCCCAACATGGCTCTAAATCTGATATTTTCAAGGCAGTCATGAGAGACATAAGAGAATTACATTATTTGATGGTTTCCCTAAGCAACTAACACTGTACATTATTTCCAGCTACTAAAATATTATACAATTTTTTTCTTTCAGTTATAGAATGTAAAGGCTCTGAAAATTACAAAAAATACGACATGATTTCTGATTTCAGAAAGTGTATAGGGCCTAGCAGAAATAAAGACAGATAATACTAAGCAGAATATAATCAGTGCCAAAAGTGCAAATAGTATCTTTAATTGAAGTGAGAAATTCATTCAGACTAGAGGAAGCATTTTTTTCAAAGCTTTACGGTTTTCTATCTTTAATTTTTTTGTTGTTGAAAGGAATTTGTCAAAAATCTACAAAATGCAAAAATAACAGAGAAAACCAAAAGTCACTTTTAATCTCACTACACAGATATAGCCACTGATAACATTTTAGTATATATCCCCTCCTTTATATTTTAAATAAAACTAGGATCATTACATGTATTTTTCTAGCCTGCTTTTTCTCCACCTAATATAATGTGGGCATTTTCCACTAATGTTTTAAAATATGACTTTCAGTAAATGCACAATATTCCATCTCATGGATGTATCATGATTTATTTTCTTCTTATTACTAGATATTTTTATTTCCAGATGTTTTAGTTTTATAGATAATTATGCACTGAACAACCCTAATCTTTGTAATAATTCAGCAGCTATTATTTGAACACTAGTTGCTGCTCTGGATGTTGGAGATATGTTAGTGAAAAAACAGTTCCAAATTCCTTTCTGCCATGGGGAAAAGGAGGAGAGACAATAAATATGTAAACTCTGTACCTTGTGAGATGCTGATAAGTACTCTGGAGAAAGATCAAGCAGGGAAGAGGAATAAGTAGTGGGGCTAGGTGCTTGCCTTTTAAACCTGTGCAATAGAAATAACTAAAACATGGAGTAGAATTTGATAAATGCCAAAACAGATACAAAATGGAATGAAGGACATTACCTAGTTGGACAGGACAGGAAAAAGAAACCCCTCAAATCAGCAGAGAACAAGGTAGACACTCAAAGCTAAAGCAAAGAAAATTTCTTTTTACAAAAGTTAATGACATATTAAAATGAAGACAACAAAAGCTGTTAGATTTGAGGAAGCCACTGTTGACTTTTGTAAGGAATATAAAGACAGAAGAAATAAGATGAATCAGATCACCAGGGATTTTAGTGAATGACTGAAGGCAGAGAATATAAACTTCTCTTTCTGAACTAAAAAAAGAGGATGGGATGTTAAGCTCAAAGGACCGAAGAGATCCTTTATTTTAAAGTGAAGGAAAAACCTGAACATGTTTTTAGGTAGAGAAAAAGCAGGGGTAAACTCAAAGTGTGAGAGAGGTCTGAGGGAGGGCTAGGTGTTAGCAACAGGAACGGACAGGCTCGGGAGCACAGGTGGGAATAACAGGACGTGAAAGAAGATGCACTGACTTCTCGGAGACCAGAAATAATGACAAGACTGTGAACCATCCCAGCCCAGTGCTCAGTGTGATGTTAACTGACAACAGGCTGCCCAGACATTTGGTCAAATATCCCCAGTGTATGTGAGGGTGTTTTGGGATGAGAATATTTGAATGGGTAGCCTGAGTTAAGTCGATTGCCCTCCCCCAAGTGGGTGGACCTCATCCAATCAAAGACCTGAATGGAACCAAAAGGGACACTCTCCCCTGGGGAGGAAGGACCTTCGCCAGACTGCCTTGAGCTGGACTTCAGACTTTTCAGTCTTCAGGCTCAAAGCGAAACACGCTTTTTTTGGGTCTCAAGCCTGCCAGTTTTTGGACTGGAACTGTACCATTGGCTCTCCTAGGTCTCCACTTTGCTGACTGTGGATGTCGGGACTTCTCAGGCTCCATGATCCTCTGAGCCAATTCTTTAAAATCAATCAATCTCATTCCCTGTCTCTCTGTGTTTGTGTGTGTGTATATATATATATATGTATGTATTTTGTATTCTGTTTCCATTGGTTATTCCTCTGTAGAACCCTAATGTGCCAGTTCAGCCTTCAGCTCTGGGCAATAGGGAAGGACAAGGAAGCCTGGCATGCTGCAGTTCATGGGGTCACAAAAGTGGTTCAGGACTTAACAACTGAACAACAGTGTGCCAGTATATGGCAAATGTTTCATCTGTGTTGAATGATAAAATCAATTATAGAGAAATTCAAAGGTGGAAAGAATAAATGCTGAGGGAGCCATGGGAAATGGATGGTTGCCCAAGCCAACCAGTGATACTGACGGCCAAGTAAACACTCCAGGGAAATCCCTTCATTGGCTGCTGCTGCCACTTAGTCGCTTCAGTCATGTCCCATTCTGTGCAACCCCATGGACTGCAGCCTGCCAGGCTCCTCTGTCCATGGGATTCTCCAGGCAAGAATCCTGGAGAAGGTTGCCATGCTCTCCTCCAGGAGATCTTTCGACCCAGGGATCGAGCCCGGGTCTCCTGCATTGCAGGCAGATTCTTTACCAATGAGCTACCAGGGAAGCCCTTTCACTGGAAATATGGACAAGCAAACATCTTCTGAGCTCTTCATGGGCAAGGATTCTAGAGGGCAGGTAGTCAGCCTCTAGGACATTCAACAAGCATTCCTGTAGGTAGAGCTCTGAGTCAGGAATATGAAATCAAGGGAATGGGAAGAAAACAAGCATTTCATCACCTACTTGTGTAGGCCCTCTGCTAGCACTTCCCATGCCTGCAAGATGAGTGTTCTTTCTTTTCCAGAAAAGGAAACAAAGACCAAGTAATATTAATTAAGATAATCCAAGGTCACAAAACAATAGACTCAGAACCTGGATCTGATTCCAGAGGCATTATCCAGGGCAAGCCTGACAGTTGTCATTGACCCATCCACGGGAGTTGGGGCTTAGGGACCGGCTTCCAATACCTGTGCAAACTATAGGAACTGGGATTGTTGTTATGTAAGTCATGTCTGACTCTTTGCGACCCCATAGACTATAGCCCGCCAAACTCCTCTGTCCATGGGATTTCCCAGGCAAGAATACTGGCTGCTGCTGCTGCTAAGTCACTTCAGTCATGTCCGACTCTGTGCAACCCCACAGACAGCAGCCCGCCAGGCTCCTCTGTCCCTGGGATTCTCCAGGCAAGAATACTGGAGCAGATTGCTATTTCCTTCTCCAGGGGATCTTCCCAACCCAGGGATGCCACCCACATCTCCTACATTGCAAGTGTTTTCTTTACCACTGAGCCACCTGTGAAGCTCAGGAACTGAGATACCTGGATCAAAAGCAAGTCAGAGACTTGGACACAGAGGAAAACATAAGGGAGCCAATCAACAAGATATAGTATAAGGAAGGAATCTGCTCATCAGAACATAACTGGAAGGATAATGGGGTGAGAGCTTCTAAGATATCTGTAACACTTTAATGTTCAATTCACTAGTCTCCAAAGACTGTGCTCTAAAACAGTGAGCAAAATAGCTTTACGTCTTATTAAGCAATATCTGTCACAGACGATGGGTACATAGGAGCTCTCATGACATCTATTTAATTTTCCAAATTAATGGTGCTCATTTCTTCATTAAAATATGCCCACGGCACAGAATATATATATATATATATATATACACAAAATGCCCGTGTGCCCAGTAGTGTCCAGCTCTTTGCTACCCCATGGACTATAGCCCACCAGGCCTTCTGTCCATGGGATTTTTCCAGGCAAGAATACTGGAATGAGTTGCCATTTCTTACTCCAAGGGATCTTCCTGAGCCAAAGATCGAACCCACATCTCTTAAGTCTCCCGTGGACGACTCTATCCATGCCTGAGCCACTTGGGAGTCCCTCCACAGCACAGTATATGCCTCAAACTTGTAGAATTTCCCTTACTATCATTGTGAACTTCACCCACTACAAGTTCCATGCTTGTGTAGTCAGATTCCTTTCTGCCCAAGCCTCTTTATACCCACTGAACTTGTTGTTGTAATTATGTTAGTTATTATATAAACCCATGCAATATGAAACAAAGTCACTAAATAAACTGCTGTCAAATTAGCTGTAAGACAACTATAAAAACCCGGAAAAAGTAAAAATCCACAATTATTTTGCATTTCAAAAGATGGACAAATGAAATACAGTCAACCCTTGCACAGAAGAGGAGTTAGCGGTCCCACCACACAGTGGAAAATTTGAGTATAATTTATAATTGGTCCTCTGTTTATGCAGCTCCTGGGTATCCACTGTCCACATCAAATCCACGAATTCAATCAACCAATGATCAAATAGTACAGTAGTACTTACTGTTGAAAACACTAGCCTATAAGTGGACATGCACAGTTCAAACCCCGTGTGACGGCCAACTGTACATTTGCAGTTCAAGTTATTTTAGCGTTAAGGTATGCAGCAACATTTAAAAATCTCTTTGCTTTAGTTTACTTTTTCAACCCACCAATCACTTACCAGTGTTGGCTAAGAGGGCTTTTACTATGCTCTGCACTGTACCTGTATAGCACTTTTGTTTGCTTTTTTCTAAAAAAGCACAGTTCAGTTCAGTTCAGTCGCTCAGTCATGTCCTACTCTTTGCGACCCATGAATCACAGCACGCCAGGCCTCCCTGTCCATCACCATCTCCCGGAGTTCACTCAGACTCACGTCCATCGAGTCCGCGATGCCATCCAGCCATCTCATCCTCTGTCATCCCCTTCTCCTGCCCCCAATCCCTCCCAGCATCAGAGTCTTTTCCTATGAGTCCACTCTTCACATGAGGAAGCACAATCTGTCTGGAAAAGTAAAATTAAACATTGAGTCCACGTTCTCTAAGTGATTCTAGTCAGAACTTTTCTGTTAAATCTCAATACAGAACATAATACTACTACATGTCTGTTTGGACTATTCCTCCAAGTCTCAGGTATAATGTGATTCCTATGTATTAAATTCTATGTCGCAAACAAATTTATGGCTCACTAGTATTCATAAGATTGCCAGGAATTATGCATTTGGGGGCCGTGTTGTTGTCTCACTATAGGCCAACATGTAGAGCATTCTAATAGTTCTCAGTGCAAGGAATCTTAGAGATAATCTAGCGTGATTCTTTTTTAATAAAGATAAGTAAACTGAGGTCCAGGGTTAAAGATACCTGCCCAAGTGAAAATATTTTGTAATAAAATTAAGGGAAATGTTTCAATAACCCCAAACAATTGGACCTTCCCATAAATACATTGTATTTAAAATCCAGGATTCTCAAAGCACTTTTAAATCAAATCATTAACAATTCTGATACCTATGTATCAAATTATTGTCCTATTTATCAGCTGGGTTGCCTCCCCTCAAACACTGACTGAAAGGTCAACATTTTCTTTGCAGGTGAATCAGTTGAGAGTTGCATTCATCCGTGAATAAGGAACCTGAAAAACAAGGGTTATTTTTATCACCTGTGTCAGGGGTAGGCTGTCCAAGCAGGCCTCATTTGTTCACTCTTAAGTTTTATAATGTCATTAAGAACATGAGGCTTTCTCGGGTTTTGTCCAGCCAGCCTTAATGTGTGCTTGTCAACTGGTAATGAGCTATTTCACCTCATGCATTGTAGGTTTGCTTTGGTAGAAGTGATGGGAGAAGAAAAGAAAGGATGTCAGCCAAACTGGCTTTCCCATAGAAAAGAGATTTTCTGGAATCAGCCTAATAATTTCCTCTTAGAGCCGACTGGTCACCTGTGTTACACGGCCACTGTCACCTGCTCTGTGGCTGTACTGAGAGATGGGAGGGCACCCCACAGCCTCTGTAGGACTGTTGCCAGGGTTAGGAAGAGCACGTGTGTGGCATCTGCATCATGTTCTTGGTTCACAGGAGATACTGAAAAACCGGCAGCTCTTATTTTGTTAGAAAAAAATGAAATGAGTTGTGACATTGCCAAATTTCTTCCACAGTAATTATGAAGAAATGTAGAAATGTTTTCATACATGTATAGAATCCAATGTGGTAATATAATTTTCAGTAGTAAAACTCATTTATACTGAACTTCCATTTGGCACTAAAATATTGGTATGGCAACTCATTCTGAACACTAGTCAATAGTTTGTGAATATGCACTGTAGTCTCAAAAGTTTTACATACAAATGACCTTTTTCTCTCTTATGTTTCATGAGTTGGTAAGTATTTGTTTATTGCACTTTATTGCTAAAAATGTATTTTGGGACTTCCTTGGTGGTCTAGTGGTTAAGACTCCGGGCTCCCAATGCAGAGGGCATCGGTTTGATCCCTGGTCAGTTGACTAAGATCCAGCATGCTGTCTGGTATGGCCAAAAAAAAAAAAAAAAAGATATTTTATCATAAGTAAAGTGTGTTCAAATTGGTGATATGTTGAGAGAATAACATCTGTTGGACCATTAAAATTTTACCACTTTTTTTGTATTATTCATACATTGCTAAATAGAAATCATCACTTTAAAAAGTTGTCTCTGTAGAGATCATTGGGTTTCTGGTTTAAGTTGCAAGAATTTCTAGTTTGCTATAGGCATTGCCAGTAGAATGGCAATACCAGAAGTTTTATATAAGGTACTTGATTTTTGTGAAGCAAGAAGAAAAAAGAGAAATATGTACTTCATAAGAAAATTAACCATTTTCACATACAAAAACTAAAATATTAGCAGAATTTCAAAGATATAAAAACATCTAGAGCTAACATCTGCCTCATACATATGGTTTCCATGTACCAGTCAATCCCATGATAAAAGCTGAAGTACAATCCAATATTGCATTATACTGAACTTTGATGATATAAGTTGCTTTGAAATAGTAGGCAAAAAACAAGCTTCACCTAAAACCTTTGTCTAAATATTTCCTCTAAAATGAGTTAAATACGGGGACTTCCTTGGTGGTCCAGTGGTTAAGATTCAGTTCTTCCACTGCAGGGGGCATGGTAAGGTCAAAAACAAAATAAGAATTAAATATGAAAGGGGTATGTGTGTGTGAGATAAAAAGAAGGGAATGTAGCCATTTAAAAGTCTATCTAGGAATCATTATGCTTCATGTTTTACAAATACTTTTATCTCTCAATCTTTACAACAACCCTGGGTAGTTATTTCCCCAGTAAGGGGATCACCTGGAGGTATCAGAGCATCCTGAACAGGGACTGACAGCTGGGCTTCAAACACTGAGCAAACTCCGCAGCCTACATTGACTCTTCTAGTCCATGCCCTAAACACGAGACTGTCTCATGAATGTGACTTCACCTCTCAGTTTTTTCATAGCAATTTTGTGACTTTGGGGCTTCCTTCATAGTTCAGTTGGTAAAGAATATGCCTGCAATGCAGGAGACCCAGGTTCGATCCCTGGGTCAGGAAGATCCACTGGAGAAGAGATAGGCTACCCACTCCAGTATTCTTGGGCTTCCCTTGTGGCTCAGCTGGTAAAGAATCCGCCTGCAGCGTGGGAAACCTGGGTTCAATTCCTGGGTTTGGAGATCACCTGAAGAAGAGAAAGGCTTCCCACTCCAGAACTCTGGCCTGGAAAATTCAGAGTCAGGCAAGACTGAGTGACTTTCACTTTCACTTTGTAACCTTTGATGTTAATAGCTGTATTGTGGTTTTAATTTTCAGATCTGTGAAATGTAATTTGGGTTCTAGTTTGCTTTTCAAAACACAACCCAAGACAGTAGAACAATGTAATACAAAGAAATGAGTAATTAGATGGTGAATTTAACCAATTTATAAAGTTTGAGCCCACGCTTGCCCTGGCTTCCAAGATTTTTTTCTCTATAATTACCAAAATACTTGATTTGGTTATCCAATTAATTTTATATATGTCTGTATATCTTCAAATTGCTCTTTTTTAATTGCCATATTCCACCAGGAAGCATGTGCATGCTTTTTCCTCCTGAACTTCTTCTTGCTCTTTTTCCCTTTGCTTAGATTTGCCCCATCATCTATAGTTAGGCTTGTTTTATAGGGGATCTTTGTGCTTCTTTAAATTATTTCTTTAATCTGATTCCACCTCTTCCCAACTTCAGTTCAGCATATATCCTGCGCTTACCTATATTACCTGTGTCAACAGTATTATTTCGTTGGCAACACTCTCACCACCTGAAGTCAGTCTCAGTTGTGGAAGAGAATTTGTTTAGGCATGACAACAGCAATGTTGAAAAGACATTTTCAATGTCTCTTGTAAAGAACTGAAATAAAACGCAAGTCTCCCTTTTAGCCACTGGATCTTTTCGCAGACATTAAAAAATTTAAGTAAAGTGCACTTCATTTTTCTCACTAATGCATCCAAGAAGATCCTTTTATACTTTAAAGAGTATCATTTTCACTTTCATGAAGAATTCTGAAACCTATTAGCTACTCAGATCCAATAGTTTTTCCCTTCCCACAGACTGGGCTGAGCAAACTGCCCTGGCAGGAGGCCACCAGAAATTCCAGTTGCAGAAGACTGTAATCTTCCGTCACAAAAAGGGGCCTGGCAAGTGCTAGCAATGCCCTATTCCTCTTAACCATCTCTAACCCTTACTCAAGAAAAGGGCAAAGTTTAAGTAAAAATGTTTGGCATAGTCCATTTCTTAAAAATAATAAAAATGCATACTCACACTATGGATAAAAATTTTAAAGTATGTTCTGCCTTATTTTCTGAGGTATAAGAATATTTTAAGGCAATTTCAATGAATCAGATTTCAAGAAACTACCAGACATCTTTTGTGAGTTGCTTTCATTTTGTCTGAATTATGATATGTATTTCAACACTTTGCTCTACCAGAGTATGTAGGTTTGTCTGTCACTTCACAGCTGTCAAAGGGAAATTCTTATTTTAAATCTCTATATCATCATTGAATAGTTCTAATAATAAAAGGCCTAAATTTTAGGTCCTCAGGGATATCAAGGTATCTCATCTACTGTGTTGTTCAAGCTCTGGCAGCATGTTGTAAAACAGATATGTAAGAGGCAATAGTGGGTAAGAACAAAACCTAACATTGTTCCCTGGTGTTGATAGCACCTGAGATGTTGAATAAGATTATACATTTTGTTTAAGACAAGTAGGCTATTTTAATAAGTGAACCAAACTGGAGTGGGGGTGGGGAATTCCAGATATATCTATTTCAGAATACATCTTATCATTGACCCCTTTTCCTCCTTAAGTAAAGGTGTATTCCTCCTCCTACACAGCTCAGAGCATTGTTGTAATATTCTTGAGAAAGCAGTTGTTTAAAAATGGAGTTCACACAGACTTAAGATAAGGAACTTATGGTTGGGGGGGTAGGGGGTAGCCGTGTTGGGAGATGGAGGGAAGGGATAGTTAGGGAGTTAGGGATGGACATGCACACACTGCTAGATTTAAAAATGGATAACGAACAAAGACCTACTGTGTTTGTAGCACAAGGAACTCTGCTCAATGTTATGTGGCAGCCTGGATAGGAGAAGGGGAGTTTGGGGGAAAATGGATACATATATGTGTATGGCTGAGTCCATTCACTGTCCACCTGAAACTATCTCAATGCTGTTAATTGGCTATACCCCCAATACAAAATAAAAAGTTTAAAAATAAATAAATAAAAATTACACAATACTATACTAGCTTCCCCATTTCAAAAAAAACAAACAAACAGTTCAGAGTTCACACTGCAACCTTGTTAAGGTGATCAAATTGTGTGATGACCTTGGAGATAGCTCCAATTGAACGAAGTCTAGTGAAGTGGACTGAGCATAGCAAACACAAAGCCCCAAGCTTCTTTTTATTCTTCTAAATATCTGTACTTGTTATGGTTTCCCCGAGGAAGGGTTTGGTGCTGGTAAAAGGGCAACAAGCCTGATGGTCTGAATTTGACAGCCAGAAATAAACATGGCAAAAACCCTGACTTTCAGATGCATGACTCTGAGATCTGGCCCAGGCTGAAGTCATTTACCTTTGCACTGTAAAAAAAAAAAAAAAAAAAGAAATTGTTAGATGGGTAAACAGCAGAGTTTATCTTACTTAATAATGACTATCAAACAATCCAAGATATTTTAGGCTCAAAATTGTTTATTCACAAATAATGAAGAGGAGCATTACAAACACACCTACAATATTACCTCATATTCATCACCTGATCTTTTTCTTTCCCTATCAGTTGTGCTGTTTTTTTTTTTTTTTTTGCTGTGTTTTTAAAGTTATAAATTTATAAAAATGTATGAAACTTTTAGACAAGCTGTGAGATAGAAAGATGATAGGTGGACAGAGTATGTACGTATGTATTTTTATAAACATTTTTTCCCTGGTCATTCTCAACTGGAGATGTTGAACTGGGAAGCATTCGGAGATGAACGAGAGTACTTCTGATTTCTCAGTGATGGTGTCAGAGGATTTCTCAGTGATTTCTCAGAGGATGTGTCAGACAGTGAGCTACTGCCGTTCGGGGCCAGAAGCTAGGGATGTGAAACATCCTGCAAGAATGGAGCGTTCACTGTAAAGAAGTACACAGACAGGAGTGTAGGTACCCTGAGTGGGCTGTGGAGCCACACAGCTTGAGTTCGAACCCAGTTTCTGCCTGTAAGATCTTGACCATGTTAACTAAGTAGTCTCAGACTCAGCTGCCTCATCTGTAAAGTGAACATAGTGGTAATATCCGCCTCACAGAATTCTGTTGTAAGGATTAAGCAAGTTAAAACGTATAAAGTACTTGACATACGGTAAGCTCTTGATGCTGGCTACGGCTACTACAAGTTCACTCAGGTTCTTCATTTCATGTTAATTAGAACTGTAAGAGAATGTACAAATACAGTTTTGAAACCTGCACCTCCTAAATTTAAAAATTCTCAGTCTGGAATCCATGATGTAGTAGAGGGTATTTCTTGATGACGAGAGTCATAATGGAAGCACACTTTCAATCACTAAATGTGTTCGGACGAAGCAGTAGAGGTGGTTAAGAGCAGGACTGGAAAGCATTCTCAGGTCAAAGAAAATTTGTGTGGGCTGTAAAACAGTGTAAGCACACACTTTACAGGGCGAAGAAATGCAGGGGGGGTCTGATCAAATTATCATTGTGAGTTTGCACAGTGGTGATCAGAGCTGATGAGATGCAACCAACAAGAGGTTATTACTGACCTAGGACCATGAGGAAAAATCAAATCCAAATCACAGTCAACTTGGAGGGTGTCTGTGGAACACACTACACTCCCGTGGGGTCTGCAAGCCTAGAGCCTATCAATGCAGACTGAGAACATCCGGAATAGTTAAATGATTCTTTCTGTAAAAGAGGAGACTTCTCACTCTGCAGTTAATCTTGGGTTTGTTGTTTGCGTGCAAGGGCCTTTCCTGTGTAATACTCATTTACACTATAATTTAGTCTTTTGAACATGTAAAGTAAAAGCCATTGAAAGCCAGTTTTACCTCTATTATTTATAAATCTAAAAGTGAACATTAATCTTAGTGTTTTATACATACATACATACAAAAAAAAATTTTTTTTAAAACCCTGAATCCAAACAAGAATGAGGTTAGTGCCTGTGGGAAGAACAGAATAGCACATCACAGGTGGATGTAACACATTTTCCATAAGTACAAATTAAGCAGCCTGAAACAAAAAGATAAAAGTAAACCAACCACCCTCCCAATTTCCTAAATTGAAGTTCTGTCAACTGTCAGATGTTTAAAGTGATGATTCAAATGATCAAATGCTTTAATCAAAAATAGAATTGAGTATTAGCACCATTAACAGAAAACCTCCCAAAATAGCAACAGTAGTACTATGTTGACTCATTCTCTTTCAGAGACTGAGTCACAAGTATAAGATCTAGTAATCTGGAACTGATGATAAACTATCCCATTTTCCCTGTATCTTTCTTGGCTCCTCTTCCTACCCTGTAAGTCTTCACTCTGCTGAAGGTCCAGTAGTTCTCCTTTATGTTCTCTAGCTGCACACTTGCATCACACACACACACACGAACAGACACACTTTTTGGAGACTCCTTAAAGTCATCTTACTGGCATTACTGTGAATGTTTCTCAAACCTCCATCTGATCATCCTTTCATTGCACTCCAGTCGTAGTGTTTCTGAAAGCTATGAGATATCACCAATGAAACACAAAAATTCAACTGTAGAGACTTCCTTGGTGGTCCAGTGGCTAAGACTCTGAGCTCCCAATGCTGGGGGCCTGGGTTCGCTCCTTGGTCTGGAAACTAGATTCCCACATGCCGTAACTAAGAGTTCACATGCTCTAAAAGATTCCCATGTGCCACAATGAAGACCTGGCACAGCCAAATAAATCAATATTTTAAAAATTCTACCATAAAATTCACATATTTTCCCCTTACATCTCACACCCATCAACACATCGAGTTTATTTTCCAACTACATGCAAACCCTGACCCTCTCTCTGGGCCTCCCACAGGTCCACATCAACATCAAGCTGTCCGTTGTCACAGTGGCCTCATCACTGCCATCCATGCTTCCACCCTTGCTGCGCTTCACTCTCCTGGACATAGGAGGTGAGTGTTGCTTTTAAAACAGAAGTCACATCCCAACACAACGCTGCACAAAATCCTCCAGTGACATAATTTCCCTGCAAGAAAGTGTGCTATCCCACTTCTGTCACTGGCTTACCTGAGGAAAGCTACTTAACATCTCTGAGCCTCTATCACCTGCTGGTAAAATGAAGACAATGGTTTTCTTATTGGTATATAGGGAATATACATGCTCATCGTGACAGACATAGCACAGTGTGAAAACTGTACTTAATTCTACTGATCTCTAGGGAAGCCTGTGTGGCAATGAAATGAGCCATAGGATGTTCCATCAAACTCGGAATGAAGATGGATCTACAGGGCCCGGTGGTCACTGAGAACCTCAGAGCATAACCACTCTGTGACTCTTGAGAAGGAGCCCTCAAGGAATTAAGTGTAAGGTAAACTCACAACCAGAAGATTAGTCCAGGACAAAGACTGCTGATAGGACCCAATATTCCAGATCCAGGTCATCTACTTGGATGGTAGGATGCGAGTGATCACCAGTATTTTAAGTAGAAAGAATGCTCAGGTCTCGGAGTTCCAACTTCTTCCCTTCAGTAAGTGAACCCTGGAATTTTAGTTGAACATATGGACACTCAGAATTGATCCCATCCCCTAGCTTTCCTTGCCTCTGAGTGTTTCCTGGTCTTGGGATGGGAGCAGGAGGAATGTATGTAATTTTGAAGGTTGTAACTAAAAAAGCATGTCTTCCAACCCCTTTTCTTCATTTTGCTGCTAAATATGATTAGCCATCTTGGATCCTGATAAGGACCACACTCTGAGATAGTAGAGAAAATAAAATCGCCAAAGCTTGTGTCTGACTATTTTAAAGCTGCCATATTGGTCTTGAACTGTCTAAATTTATATAATAATATTGTTTTGTGTTTAGTTCAGTTCAGTTCAGTCGCTCAGTCATGTCCAACTCTTGGCAACCCCATGAATCACAGCACGCCAGGCCTCCCTGTCCATCACCAACTCCCGGAGTTCACTCAGACTCACGTCCATCTAGTCAGTGATGCCATCCAGCCATCTCATCCTCTGTCATCCCCTTCTCCTCCTGCTCCCAATCCCTCCCAGCATCAGTCTTTTCCAATGAGTCAACTCTTCGCACGAGGTGGCCAAAGTACTGGAGTTTCAGCTTTAGCATCATTCCTTCCAAAGAAATCCCACGGCTGATCTCCTTCAGAATGGACTGGTTGGATCTCTTTGCAGTCCAAGGGAATCTCAAGAGTCTTCTCCAACACCACAGCCAAATTAATATATAGCTCTCCCGGAGTTCACTCAGACTCACGTCCATCTAGTCAGTGATGCCATCCAGCCATCTCATCCTCTGTCATCCCCTTCTCCTCCTGCTCCCAATCCCTCCCAGCATCAGTCTTTTCCAATGAGTCAACTCTTCGCACGAGGTGGCCAAAGTACTGGAGTTTCAGCTTTAGCATCATTCCTTCCAAAGAAATCCCACGGCTGATCTCCTTCAGAATGGACTGGTTGGATCTCTTTGCAGTCCAAGGGAATCTCAAGAGTCTTCTCCAACACCACAGCCAAATTAATATATAGCAGATGACAAGATTGCTTGTTAATTATCTAGCAGCAAGATTTTTTCAGAAATAACTTCGGTACAAAGGACAAGTTGTAACCTATGGACCCAGTCTATGCTGTCCCTGGGAGGCGCCAGCCCTGGCTCCAAGCGGTGACCTCACACCTTATATAAGGTGACCTGCACCTTATGGCCAACAATGGCTGAACACTGCCCCAGCCAGAGCTACTGTGACTGAGTTTTCTTCTAAGTTTTGACACACAGGGCTATCAGGGCTGACTCTGGACTCGTAGATTCTTTCCTCAACAAGCTTGATTGGGAGGCAGTATGTGGTCACAGTCCTTAGCTTTGTTGCAGAGGTTCTCTCTTCACTTCTGTTGGAAATTAAGACCTGGAGTCTTAGAATTCAGAGACCACTGTCATGAATAAGGAACAACCTATCTGGTCCTATAAGTCATCGGAATGACCTCTGATTTAATGCTGTACAGATCTTTGGGAGTCCCTTGGACAGCAAGGAGATCAAACCAGTCGCTCCTAAAGTGAATATTCATTAGAAGGACTGATCCTGAGGCTGAAACTGCAATACTTTGGCCACCTGATGCAAAGAGCCGACTTGTTGGAAAAGACTCTGATGCTGGGAAAGATTGAGGGCAAGAGGAGAAGGGGACGACAGAGGATGAAATGGTTGAATAACATCACTGACTCAGTGGACGTGAATCTGAACAAACTCTGGGAAACAGTGAAGGACAGAGGAGACTGGCGTGCTGTAATCCATGGGGTCACAAAGAGTCAGACACAACTTAGCGACAGAACAAAAGCAACAAGAAAAGTCTTTCTCCAGTAAGTACAGGCTTTAGCCTGAGGTCAGCATTCAAGAAATTCCATATGCTAAAATGAAGAACAACTTTGTTATTAGATATTTTGAAATTCATTTTGGGTACCATGTGCAATATGTAGATTTTCTCTATACTGCTATAATTCCGAACTGATATATTCTGTTTCTGTCTCTCATTTTAGGGGATATTTTTTTACTGTGCTAAAATATACATAAAATTTGTTTTAACCAATTTAAGTGTATAATTTAGTGGCAGTTAAGTACAATCTCACTGCTGTGCAACTATCACCACTCTCCATCTCCAGAACTTTTTTATCATCTGAAACTCAAATACTATAAGCACTAAACACTAGTTTCCCATCACTCTCACTTCCCAGCTCTTGCTAACTACTACTATCCTTTCTGTCTCTATGAATTTGACTACTTTAGGCACCTCAAACAAATATATAGGGTATCAGTTCAGTTCAGTTCAGTCGCTCAGTCGGGTCCGACTCTTTGCGACCCCATGAATCGCAGCACGCCAGGCCTCCCTGTCCATCACCAACTCCCGGAGTNAACTATAAAACCATAAAAAGCACACTAAGCTTCAGTGAAGCAAAAACATTAAAAAAATAATCAAATGCCTTTAAGGAAAAGAATTCAACACAGCAGTTAAAAAGCTGAAGAGAATTTGACAAGTGGAAAAAATAAAGCTTAACAATTTCACATCTGAGAAAAAGGGTGGACACAAAGCAGAGCAGCGTAGGGGTGAGATCAAAAGAAGCTTCCTGGTGATCTCTGTACCCACGTTTCAACATCTCCTTTCCATGCATCCCTGTCTACTTGTAACATGGACCTGTGATAAACATGTCAACAAATATCCCCTTGTATGAAAAGAAGGAATAGCTCTTCATTTTTGGAACTTGTGCCTGAGAATTTAGGAACAAATCTCGAATACCAAGGATCTCTTTGTTAGACCAGCATAGTAGGAACTCTCACTTGAGATACAAACAATAGCAACGACACTCAGCCTCTACCACGGACCACTCAGAAAGTGTTTGGGGAAAATCCTTCTGTTGTCTCCTGCTTATCACTTGCATGCATGCCCAGTCATATCTGACTCTTTGCAATCCTATGGACTGTAGCCCGCCAGGCTCCTCTGTCCATGGGATTCTCCAGGCAAGAATACTGGAGTGGGTTGCCATTTCCTTCTCCAGGGGATCTTCCTGACCCAGGAATAGAACAGTGTCTCCTGCATTGGCAGGTGGATTCTTTGCCACTGAGCTATCTGGGAAGCCCCCGTATCACCCTGCCTTTATAACTTAACCATGGAGCCCAGAATGACATCAGTGAGTCGGGAAGGCTGGAGGTCAGTGTCTGGGTCTGCAATTGTGTGACCCTATGGCTCCAGTGTGTTCTGTTCTGTTCTGGCCAGTCCTGCAGCCCTGGGTCTTTTTCAAGAGGTTAAGAGTGGAAGCGACCCATCAAAGACTGGTGTGGGGTCTGAAAACCAACACAGAAGATGATGTGGGTGTTTAGCTTAAAGAAGAGATGCCTGGGGTGGGGGACTACCTGTCAAATCTCTTCTAACATCTGAAGGGATACCATGAGAAATCCTGATTTTAGTTACTCCTGAAGGATGCACTAAGATCAAAGACACATCACATATTTAAGGTCAAGGTAACAAAGCATTCATCAGCACTTAAAGATCTCTAAGAATAAACAGACTTGCTTAAAGTGCATTCATGCATGGATGAACAATGGCTGAGTTGCCAGAGATGAATTCTTTATTTTATTCACAATTGCAATTAAATCCAGTCAAACAATGAACTGATTCCAAAGGAAACTTTCTTATTATCTGATATTATCATTTCTTTGAAACAGTTAACATAGCACTGGCAAATAATTTACTCAAGTTTAATAGAATGAAAGTATTTTTCAAAATATGGTGCCCTGATTTATATGGAGCAAAAACTAAAGGAGGCATGTATTCATGGATATTAAATATCTGCTTCAAAGAGAACTAGAACATAATAATCACTCCTGCCTTTGCAGAGATTCTCCAAGGAAAGACTACTTTAAAAAGTCAAATAATTGACAGAACAATGACCCTGACCCTCCAAGTCCAATGCAAATGCTGGGATGAATCCCTTCAGTTGAATTCTGTCCCAAAGCGTTAGTCTTGGGAAAGTCATAGAAAATAGAAAGCAAAGGGAACAGAACTTCTGCGTTATGAACATAATCTCTGGATTCAGACAGATCTAGGTGATGCTGGGTAAGTTATCTAACATTTTGAGCTTCAGTTTTCTCACCTACCAAATGGGGTAATAATAAGTACCCAGGTCTCACGGGATTGCTGTTACAAGCACAGGGCTTCCCTGCTTTCTGGCATACAACGAGCACTCAATAAATGGTCACAGTTATTTATGATTTCAAAATAGTTATTTTAAAGTGGGATAGGATTTGTTTTCCTGGTTAAGGAGGAAGCTGGACCAAATGACTTTCATAGCGTCTAACCACCATATTCTATTATTATCCCATTTCATGTTAACTGTTTCCCCTCTCAACTCAGTCATGCCCCTCACTTCCCCATCAATGGCATTAACAACAATATGTAGGCCTATTCATTGACTGCTCACCATGGGCATTCAGATGTGTGACTAATTTAACCTTCTCAACCACTCCGTGAGGTTGGGGCTGTCTCCCATCTTACAGAGCAGGCAACCGAGGCACGGGAAAGCTGAGTGATGTGCCTCAAGTCGCGAGGCTTATAAATGGAAGAGCTGGGCTTCAAAACCAGGCAGTTTGGTTCTAGAACATAGGTTCCTAGCCAGCATCCCATGTTATCTTATAAGTAACCTAAAACTCTGCCTCAACATATGGACCAACAAAACACAGTCAACTGTGCGCTGTAGCTGATGAAACAGTGGTACAAGACCCAGTGCGTGCTTTCAGGCTCGATCATAGATCTAGCTTTACACCCCAGAACTTCATTTCTAATCATCATTTTCTCTCCCTCTATTCCTATAAAACACTCTTACCCTTGATGGACCAGTCATATAGATATGCATTCCCATTCACTTCTGGGTTAGGGTTAAAAAACTTGACTCTACCAAGTTCCCCTGCTAGTGATACAGACCAGGTCCTGGAGGGCTGGCTAACCCTGAGCTTAACAGAGCCCTGAGCACAGTCAGGCATCTCAGAAATGCACTTAGATGATGACGAGGAGGTTACTCTAACAGTGAAAAGTCCCCAGTAAAGCTGTCAGGACTTGAGAGGACCAGCTCCACCACCCCACCCCTGCTGGCCTGGGAGCTGCCACTGGGGCACTGCTGGCTCCCCACCCACAGGGAACCCAATCCTCCTGGATCAACTAACTCCATGCCTCTGGCTGTGGCTATTTGTTTCCTCTTATTCCATGTGTTTCCTCCAGCACTGATGGCTAATGCCCTCTCTTTTAGAAAAATGACCTTGCTCTCCATGCAAGTAGGGGCCACTCATTCCATCCACAATAGAAGTACACAGCTACTTGGTTCAGCCAGCACAAGAGTATCCTCTCTGTGGTCTTCCTGTCACTTTTTCAATCAAGGTATTACATTGTCTTGTGATTTCCTTTTTTTATCTTAAAATGAAAACAAATTGCAGGTGAGCCCTTGCATTTTGTGTTGCTAAAATTCACTTTCTGCTGTACTTCATTAGTAAAAGCTCTTTCTCACCCACCTTTCAACAAGGCTCTGTGAGATGCAAATAGAACCATTTCAGTTTTCCAGTTGAACAGCCAGGGAAAAAAGTAGAAAAAAAAGGAGCAGCACCCTGCTTATCTCCATGTTACACATTAACATGGTTCTCCTTTGCAGAGGTTCTTCAAGGTAAGCACACTTTAAAAGTCAAATAATTGACAGAATAATTACCTTAGCACTCTAACGTCAATGGAGATGCTGGGATGCAGTCTTCCAGTTGAATTTTGCACCAAAGCGTCAGTCTTCAGGAATGTAATAGAAAATGGAATGCAAAGGGAAAGGAATTTCCCAATTTCTCCACTAAGATGTGATTGAAAATTATAATAGGGCTCAAGGGAAAGAAAAACCACAAGTCACGTTTTCTATGAAATTTCCGAAGCTCTCTGGTCCGACATTCTCTCCCCTGCTGAAACCTATCACTTCTGCTTTGCTCTCTCACTCCTGTGCTAGTGGTCTCATTAATAATGATGATAATCAGTAATAATAAAAACTACTATTATTCTTACCATCACCACTAATACTGCCTCTACCACCATTTACTGAGCTTAATATATGCCAGGCATGGTGCAGGCTTTCCCATATTATTTTAGGAAATTCTTGTAAGAATTGAATGTTCATTAGCCCCATTTTCAGGTGAGAAATCAGAGGCTCTGAGAGGTAAATAATTTGCACACAGCCTATCAGTCAGTACCAGGGCCAGGAGTCTACAGTAGGTTTAACTTCAAAACTTTCATCCTGATCGTGATTCCCAGTTTTCTGAGTAATGGCCCTTTGACATGATCCTCCCACCACAGGGCTTGGAGGGCACTTGAATGAATGAATGACTACATGAAGGAACAAGCCAATAAACAAGTGAATGTGCTTTCTGAAGACTTTTCAAGTAAAGTTCTCTCTCTGCCAGAACACCAAGAAATGTCCAAAACTGAGTATGGGAATTCTCATGACTTGAAAATGAGATCTTTCCTCCGCATCTTTAAAATTCAGCAGAGAGGAACTGACACGATTGCATTCTACCTCCATTGGTTCTCGGTGCTCCTGGCCACAGGCATAATGGCTGAAATAACCGAAGCTGACATATTCAAAAGAACCTTGATTTCAGAGACATGAAGGTGTTCACCAAAGTTAACATCAATGTCTTTTCTTCCAGTACTGAACTCCCTTCTTCCCTTAGAGGGAGCTTGCTGAGTAATGTTTCCTCTTCTTACTTTTTATTTAGTATTAGGGAGAGAGAATATCAATCTTTACCCACATCTCCTCCTGCCAACACACATCCAAATGAACCATGGGCATGAAAGTGCTCAAGTTGTTAGATCAGCACTGTCAATGCAAGTGCTCTGGGTCACAGAAACCGTGCTGCTTTCTTTCCCCCCATGAAGGGGACATCTATGCTGGCCCATGCTCTTCAATCTCTCCTCCCTGTCCTGGGCCAGCATTTCCAGAATTCCTTGGGTGGGCTGAGGACGCTGAGAGGTGCCATGTGGTCCACCTCACCTTTCCTCCTATGAGAGGCAAGGCCAATTTCCTCTACAGAGCTTCCCCCTTTTGTCAGCATAGGAAGTGAGCATCCCAACTGGGGTACTTACATTGTGCCTTAAGAGGATGTCTTTTGGAGCACTCCTGGCCTCTGGGTGGGAACCAGGGAAACTTGAGCTAATTGCCTCGCTTAGGTCTAAACTTTCCTGGTAGTCACTCTGGAGTTGTCTGATCTTCACAGATCCCATTCCTCTCCTTTTTCTGGCAAGCACTCAGCTATGGGTTCTAAGCATAAAATCCTGGTAGGCTATTAAAAATGGCTGCTGTGAAAATGCTTAAGAATTATGGAAGGAGGAAGCTGCTGTTTGGATTTATTCCCCTCTACTCCCTCCCACTCACACCATAGACTGCATCGTTTCCCCTCAGAAAGGAAAACATTCTTGACCTCTGTTTAAATGTTTATCAGAAGTTGTCTTGACTTGCGGAGTCTCTGAAGTCACATTCAGTATTAGTCACATCCTTCTTGGTGTGTGGTATAAACCTCCTATCAGGCCAGGAGAAATACTTGGACTTTCTGCAGAAACCATTTGGTGTTGGAAGCCTCCATTCCCAACCAGGGCTTTTCATTTAGCCCAAACACAAGCAGAATCTGAGCAAAGAACCTGAGCTTCCTGATGGTGTCAGGGCTTCAGTTTTGAATAGGTATGAAAAAAAATCCTGGGGGACCTTGATTTTAAAACAAAACTCTAGCACAGAGCCTGGAACCAGTGGAGGTTCTAGGTCATCAGCACAAAATGAAAAACTCAGTTTTATCCTTGCTCCAAAACACTCCTGCTTTGGAGTAGGAAGGCAAATCGCTTTGCCTTTTTTGTTCTTCAATATTGATAAATTAGTTTCTGCTTCAGAAGTTTTGTAAGTAGTATGTGTGTATCTATCAGACCCGTAGCTGAGAGGCATCGTATGTAAAATAAACTAGGTGATGCTGGTGTGTGTGTGAGAGAAAGTTATGACCAGGGCAATAGAAAGTGCATTGGTCTGGCAGGTATAAGTGAGGTTTGGTACCAGTTCTCATCAGAGGCAGGTTACATATTCCACTTGTCCTCAGTTTTTCCATCTTTAAAAAAGAGGTTTAAAGCAATTGTCTTGGAGGTCCTTTGGGGGCCAAGAATAATTTCTGATTTTTGCCTCTAATAAGAAAATAGGAATAAGCTTCAGTCCAAAGGACATCAGTCACAATAAGAAAGACTTTCCTGAGAACAGTATGGGTTTGCAAAGGACACTCTGGAATTTTGCCCTCTGACCAGTATGGCTCTTAAGCTGTTGTCCAAGAGGACTCCTCCAGAACAGATGGTTTGGAGCTGTCATGTTTGCAATCTCATAGACGAGGATGATACAGAGAAGTGGGTAGTCGATAGTTAATGGTGAACTAAAATATCACTTGAGAACCATTCTAGATCTATGCGTCTACACTTTAATTGGGTTTTTTTCAGTAATTAAAAGAAGGGAAAGAAAATACCTTCACAACTTTAGCAGCTTTTATCATGTTACAAAGGGAAAACCAATGCTGAAACAGTATAGTATTTTTTAAAATTTTGTTAATATTTAACAAAACACAAAAGTACATGTTCATCAACATTATTTATGATAAAGAGTCTCAACAAAGTGGCTATACATGGAACATACCTTAAAATAATGAAGGCCACATATGATCAGTCCATAGCTAACATACTCAATGGTGAAAAGATAAAAGCTTTTCCTCAAAGATTATGAACCAGACAAAGATACCCTCTCTTGCCATTTGTATTCAACATAGCATTGGTAGTCCTATCCAGAGCAATTAGGCAAGAAAAATAAAAGCATCCAAATTAAAAAGGAAGCAGTAAGACTGCCATTTTTGCAGATGGCATAATGTTACCTAGAGAAAACCTAAAAACTCTACCAAAAAACTGTTTTAACTAATAAAATATTCAGTAAAATTATAGAATGCAAAGAGAAATCAGTTGCATTTCTATATGCCAACAATAAACTATCAGAAAGAGAAATTAAGAAAAGCAGTCCCATTTACAACAGCATTGAAAAGAATAAAATTCTTAGGAATATAATTAGCCAAGGAGGGGAAAGATCCACATACTGAAAACTGTAAGACACTGATGAAAGGAATTGAAGGAAATAAAAATAAAAGAAAGGTATCTATTGTTCATGGGTTGGAAGCATTAATATTCTTAAAATGTCTATACTATCCAAAGCAATCTACAGATTCAATGTAATCCTTATGAAAATGGTATTTTTCGTAGAAAGAGGAAAACATCCTAAAACTTGTATAGAAGCACAAAAGACCTTGAATAGCCAAGCAATCTCGAGAAAGAAGAAGAAAGCTGGAGGCATCATGTGTCCTGACTTCAAACTATATTACAAAGCTGTAGTAATCAAAAGAGTATGGTATTGGCATAAAAACAGACACACAGATCAATGGAACAGAATAGAGAGCCCAGAAATAGCCCAAACATTTATGGTTCATTAACTTATGACAAAAGAGCCAAGAATTTATAATGGGAAAAGAATAGTCTCTTTAACAGCTATGTTGGGGAAACTGGAGAGCCACATCAAAAGAATGAATCTGGACCACCATATTATACCACAAACACACAAATTATCTCAAAATGAATAAAAGATTTGAAAATAAGACCTGGTACCATAAAGCTCCTAGAAAAAACATAGTGGGTAGGCTCCTTGACATTGATTTTGGCAGTGATTTTTCAAATCTGACAACAAAAACAAGTGAGACCACCTCAAATTAAAAAGCTTTTGCATAGCAAAGGAAATGATCAACAAAATAAAAAGGTAACCTACCAAGTGAGAGAAAATATTTGCAAATCCTATTATCTCATAAGGGGTTAATAGCCAAAATATATAAAGAATTCATATTCAACAGCAAAAAAAAAAAAAACAACCCACAAAATCTGATTGAAAAATAGGCAGATGATCTAACAGACATTTTTTTCCAAAGAAGACATACAGATGGCCAACAGTTACGTGAAAAGGTGCTCAGTATCACTAATCATCAGGGAAATGCAAACCAAAACCACGATGAGATAACACATCACACCTGTTAGAATGGCTACTATCAAAAAAGAAGAAATAACAAGTGTTGGTGAGGACATGGAGAAAAAGGAACCCTTGTGCACTGCTGGTGGCAATGTAAATTGGTGCAGTCACTATGGAAAAAGGTATGAAGTTTCCTCAAAAAATTAAAAATAGAACCACCATATGATTCAGCAGTTCCACATCTGGGTATTTGTCTGAAGGAAGCAAAAACACTAACTTGAAAATATATGCACTCCTATGTTCACTGCAGCATTATTTACACTAGCCGAGACATGGAAGTAACCTAAAGTCCACTGATGGGTGAATGGATAAAGAAAATGTGGTGTACATATACAATGGAATAATCCTGTCCATGTGCATGCTCAGTCATGCCCAACTCTTTGTGAACCCATGGAGTGTAGCTGCCAGAGTCCTTCGTCCATGGAATTTTCCAGGCAAGAATACTGGAGTGGGTTGCCATTTCCTATTTCTGACCCAGGGGATCTTCCTGACCCAGGGATCAAACACTTTTTTCTTGTGTCTCCTGCATTGGCAGGAGGATTGTTTACCACTGTGCCACCTGAGAAGCCCACAAAGGAATAATATTCAGCTGTAAAAAGGAAGTTTTGCCTTGCAACAACAGGGATGGATCTTGAAGGCATTATGCTAGGTGAAATAAGTCAGACAGAGTAAGACAAATACCATCATGATCTCACTTGTGTGTAGAATTTAAGACAAACAAAAATGGAACTCATAGGTACAGAGAACAGAGTGTGGTTACTAGAGGTACAGGAGCAGTGAAGGGGACAAAAGGTACAAAAATTTCTAGTTACAAAATAAATGAGTCACAAGGATGTAACAATGTACAGCATGGTGACTACACTGATAATACTATATTTGAAAGTTGCTAAAAGAGTAGATCTTAAAGTTCTCATCACAAGAAAAAAGTATGACTATGTGTGATGATGGATGTTAACTAGACTTTCTGTGGTAGCCATTTCGCAATATATACAAATACTGAAGCATTATGTTGTACACCTGAAACTAATATAATATTGTATGTCAATTATATCTCAATAAAAAGACCTTTAACAAAAATGATTATAAATCTCACTATATAATACTAAGCTATTATAAAACTTTTGAGGTTGGGGGAACTTCTCTGGTGGTCCAATGGTGGGGACTCCGAACTTTCACTCCTGGGGGTACGGGTTCAATCCCTTGATGAGGAACTAATATCCCATATGTTGTGCAGCACAGACCAAAAAAATTAAAAAAAAAACAAACAAAAAACTGTTGGGGTTGGAAGCAATCTTGAGTCATTTAATCCAATCCTCAAACTGGATACAAAAGTCTGCTCTCTACCAGTTTATGGTTCTCTGCAGGAACACTTCCAGAGACCCTCCCCCAAGGTTCTCAAATCCATTGCTGCATCACCATTGTTGTTAGAAAGTTTTCCCTTAGGTGAACTAAAATCAGGCTTCCTGCAACCTCCACCACTGATTACAGTTCCATTCTCCAAAACATCATGGAATAAATTAAATTGTTTTTCAAGATGATAAAAAAAAGGAGTCCATGCTCATTATAACAACTGAAACAATACACGTACATAAAGAGGCAATAAATTGTCTACTTTAATCTCATGATAATCTTAACACCACAGTAACCCGTTGGAGGAGGAAATGGCAATCCACTCCAGTATCCTTGCTTGTGAAATCCCATGGACAGAGGAGCATCGTGGGCTACAGCCCATGGTGTCACAAAGAGTCGGGCATGACTGAGCAACTAACACAGTAACCTATGTTAACAGTTCATACATCCACATACTTTTTCAGTTTATTTTTTTAATTAAAATTTTCATATTTAGCTGATACATTGTCTGTTGTCAGTGAACAATCAGTGTATCATATGATGATTTATTAGGTCAATATACACAAAACAACTTCTTCTTTTCAACAACTACAAAATGTTCCATAACGTGGGTGTAGTTCTTTAAGAGCGTTCAGGATGTTTCCATTTTTTTTCTGTATACAAACTATGATACAAGAAATATTCTTACACATATGTCCTTATGTATTAGCCCTTTTGTTTCTGTGGGATAGGCTCCAAGAAAAGTGCTTTCTGGGTTAAAGGGTGTGAGAATGCTTAGTTTTCATAGACATTCTTAGATTATGTTAAAAAAAGTTAGGGATTCCTGTCTTTGGTGATAATATACCAGAGTGCTCATTTCCTCACATATTTCCCAGCAGTGGGAGGTAAAGAAATTTTAAAAATTAGGCCCAGTTGAAGGGGGAAACGCTGTATGTCACTGTTGTTCTAACTGCATTTTCAGGATTACTTGTGAAGTACAGCAACTTATCAGGGCAACTCTTCACAAGTTTATTAGTCACTGGCAGTTGTTTTCATTTTAATTCACTATAACTTTTGCTTATTCATCTTTGGGTTTTTAAAAAAATCATTGTATATGAACTCTTGTTTATTACAGATATTTACTCTTTGTCATATATTTTGCAAATAATTCCTTCATGCTACAAATGTCTTTCAGGTTTGCTTTTTTTTTCACCACCATTTATTTGTGGTGATGGTCGTGGTGGTTTAGTGGCTGAGTTGTGTTCGACTCTTGTGACTCCAAGGACAGCAGCCTGGCAGCCTCCTCTGTTCGTGTGGTTTCCCAGGCAAGAATACTGGAGTGTGTTGCCATTTCCTTCTTCAAGCGATCTTTCTGACCCAGGGATCAAACCCACATCTCAGGCATTGAAGACAAATTCTTTACCACTGAGCCAGCAGAGAAGCCCCATTTATTTGTGGTACTGCTTTTCATGTAGCCTGTAAGCTCACTGGGAGCAGTGAGCTGGTTTTTTAGCACACCACTATACCTTCAGCATCTAAAACAGTGCCCAGCACATAGTCGGTTCTCAATAAAAATGACTGAAAAATACATAAGCTTAAAACTTTTATGTAGCCAGATTGTCAATCCTTTCCTTTATGATTTCTGGGTTATCAGAATAGTTTTATTACTTTTTGCAATTAATCCTTTAATCCAGCTTGAATTTTTTTGTTCAAAATAATTTTTTTTCCTATTTGGAGTTCAGGGTCAAACACTTTACCCTACTTCCTACCACATACAAATTCTACATTAATATAGGAATATACCCTATCACTTTATGTGCTATTAAAATATCTTTGCTTAAGAGCAGTGGCCCTTGAATGGCTCACTCAACTATTATGTGATCTCACAGTTAGAAATGTTTGGCAAAAGAGTAGGAAAAAGAGATGAGATACTCTATGTAGAAGCATTTATACTATGGCATCAGGAGAAAAAGGAGTCAGCGATGTGGAGGTTTGAGAGAAAACCCAACAGTTATCTAGACAAAAGAGCTTAAACAAAATTCAGAAGATAAAACAGAAACCAACTGAGGATCCATCAGAGTTTCTAGAAAGGCTTCATCAAGCTTATACATGCTACACAGATAGAGACCCTGAGACCCAGGAGAATGTAAGGATGATAAATAAGACCTTCATCAGGCAAAGCAGCCCAGAGATTACAAAGTTACAGAAATTAGATTATTTGAAATGAACCCTTCTCAATTAGTAGATGTTGTTTTTAAAAGTATTCAACCACAGACAACAATGTCAGAAGCAAGGAAATGCATGTTTTTCAGGAGCAACACTGAAAGCAAGTAACCTAAAGGAGGGCTTCCCAGGTGGTTTAGTGGTTAAGAATCTGCCTGCCAATGCAGGAGACATGGGTTCAATCCCTTGGCTGGAAAGATCCCCAGGAGAAGGGCATAGCAACCTACTCCAGTATTCTTGCCTGGAGAATTCCATGGACAGAGGAGCCTGGTTGGCTAGAGTCCATGGGGTTGCAAAGAACTGGACAAAACTGAGTGACTGAGCATGCAAGCAATTAGTTGTTAATTAATTTGGTTAATTCTATCTTTAATAGCACATAGAAATAACCAAATGAATTAATTAATAATTAATTAACCAAAAATAATGTGCTTTTTGTGATTTTATGTTATATTTCTCTCTCCAGCTCTTTTTTACCTTTCCACTGGAAAATTTTTAAAAATTTTATGTAATTGGTGCTGAGTTGAGTCCTAGGAGAATAACTTCACAAGCAACCCAGGTGCTTCTTGAGAATAATTCTACTTAGGAAATAAAATTATGCCACAGGATTGAATGTGGTTGACTATATTATAGTCCAGAAACCTTAAAGATAGAAATCATACCTTATTCCTTCTATATCCTGCCATAATTCAAAGATCATTTTGATATATTAGTCAAGAAAACATATTTAAACCTCTTCCTTTTCCCTGGTTGTTGTTGGGTTGTCTTGCAATCACAAGGACCTAAATCACTCCCCAACTGGTTCTGTCTTTCCTTCATCTCTACTGTCTCTTTCCTGCTCACTTTTGATTCTACTTCCAGAGATTTCTCCTTGGGTGAAGGACCTTGCCCTGGAAGGGAGACCTAGCTGTTCAGTTGTGAGGAGAATTCATGGGGCTCAGACCGCTCCAGCTCCACAGGGCCTTCCACAGTTCCCTTGCACTCACCGACTAATGGACTGGCTGCATCACACTTTCCAGGAGTGAGTGCTTGTTGGCTATTCTGAAATTTTCTTGTTATCAGGTCTGTCATCACCTCATTAGTTTCCTTTGCTTCCTTCTACAAAGCTGCCGACATCATGCAGGTCTTCCAGCAGAGTTGGCTTGCTTTAACCCACTTACTTTACAGGGCTAGCTTGCTACCTTTTGTGTGGTTAAGTGTTGTCCAGGCGGGGGTTGATTTTGGTTATCTAGTGGCTTTATTTTTACTTTTAAAAAACAGTAAAGTGAAGTTGCTCAGTCATGTCCGACTTTGCGACCCCATGGACTGTAGCTTACAAGGCTCCTCTGTCCATGGAATTTTCCAGGCAAGAGTACTGGAGTGGGTTGCCATTTCCTTCTCCAGGGGATCTTCCTGACCCAGGGATCGAACCCGGATCTCCTGCATTGCTGATGCTTTACCGTTGAGCCACCAGGGAAGCCCTAGCAAAATACACATCATAAAACTTACCATCTTAGCAGTGTTTGAGCATATAGCTCATAGGGTTAGGCACATTCATATTGCTGTGTGACAGATCCTCAGAACGCTTTTCATCTTGCAAAACTGAAACTGTATCTATCTATAGCCACTCAACAACTCCCTTCTCCTCCTTTCCCCCAGCTCCTGGCAACCATCCTTCTCCTGGCTGTTTTTCTGAGGGGACTGAATTCAGCAACTCTGTGGCTGCCACCGCCCGCTATTAAATCTCTTGGAGACTGGAGCCTATGTTCCATACCCACAGTGCCATAGTAGCACCTGACAGAAAGAAAATACTCCCACACTTAACCGATGAAGGAGTCATTCTTAATTCCTGTTCCTTTTGGCAGGGTGATAGGATGCTTTCTTGTCCTCATTACAGTGATTGATGGTTAACATAAAAGTTGCCATCTTTATCTGGACTAATGCCTTTCCAGGACAACATGCAACCAAGCTCCTAGATGGGAGAGCACTGCCAGCTCTTGATTACCCAGCTAGTGGAGGGCGGGGAAAGGAGAGACTAGCTCAAATGGATGCTGATTTTGAAGCACCTTCTATTTTGCTGTGTATGAGTTTGTTGTGGCAGATTTCCTTACTCATTGCCTTTGGTTCAGGCTGACATTATAAAATAAGCAGTTCCCAGGCACTATTTGCTGGTAGTGATTTGAAGGGAAGGTATACACAGGGTGGCCTATTAAAAGTAGACATTTGACACAGATGTACACAAGGTAGTTAATTGGGCATATTTGAGAGTTTTTGTTATAGTAATTGGTGAGATCAAAGGGAATACAATCTTGCGTTCATATAGGGCTTTACAAAAAGGCTTCAAATCCGTTACTTCATTTCTTTCCCTTGACTCTAACCCTTGAATACAGGCCTTGATAGTGTCACTTCACAGTGAGGAAATGGACAGGCCTGGGAGTTTAAGTAATATAATCACACATTTAGTCAATGTATAATCAGGGCTGTTTCTACTCAGATTAGTTTCTTATTTAAAAAAATTTTTTAATAATTTTATAAAAATTTATCATAAGTTTTACCCTGTCCTTTTTATTCTTAATACCATATATTCATATCTTTTCTTTTTTAATTTTATTATCTTAAATTAAAGTTTAATTGACCTACTAACGTTATGTTAGTTCCACATATTAAAGCAAATAAGGCACAGACTCACAAACGTGTTAGCCATCATTTCTGTTAAAGAGACTTAAGGAGTGGAATATCATTTCTTTCAAAATGGTCTCTACGAAGATCTTTGGCACCTTTCATATATGACTTCTTCCCTCTTCCCACTGAATTTTGGGAATGACATTTTTCTAGAAAGCTCTTTTTTTTCCCAGTCATGATCTGTTTTATCACCGGCTTCTCAAAAGTGACTGGTGATTGATTACTGTTCAGTGAAATCTGATGGGGTCTGTGGACTCTCTGAAGTCATCCCTTAAGTATGCCTCCAGCAACTGTTTCTGAAGTGTAAGACTAAAAACTGCCGCTCAGCTCTGGCAGACACTTCAGGTAGGCCCTAGTTGCCACCCTCCTCCTCAGTCTTGCTGCTACAGGCAGTCAAGTGACCCACTTTCAGTCATGAAATAGATGTTTGCTGAGAGGAGAGTGTATGGGAACACTTTGCTCGTTTGGTAAAATGGGACATATGACAAGCACTGCCTTGAATGAGGACTCAGTGATTGGAGTTACTGTCTCCTCCAATACACTATACGCTATACACAATCAACTATATGTGTATTTGACTGTCTCCTCCAATCCTCAGTGATTGGAGGTACAAGTCTCCTTGTGACCGTGAAGCATGAAGTCAGAAACCACACACAAAGGATGGCAGAGCACAAAGAATGAACCTGGGTCCTCCGTGCTGTTCTTGTTGAGTTGTTAAACCCACACCAACAGCTGTCTACACCTGGACTCTCTGTTCTGCAGGCAACTCAACCCCTTCTAAGGGAGCCACTGTAGACAGGTTCTCTGTTACTCCCAGCTGAACACTTCCTTACTGATGGACCAACTGTTGCCCTTTCGGGTTATCATTCTTCTTCCCCTCTTCCCCAACTCCAAGCGTCTCCTTAAACATTGTAGGAATTGGCACAGAATGGCACTTTCACATCAGGTACACATAACATAAAAGTATTTACAAACTGAAATATAATGCACACTCAATTACATGACTGATTCTGAAAATCGCTGACAAGTGTTCACTTCTGCCTAAGGATTTCTTCAGTCTGAGATAAATGTCACGCTTCCATGAGGCGCCATTTCCCACTTTTTTTGGGCAGTGTCAGAGGTCAAGATCTTCTAGTCCTTACAATGCACTCCGTTGGTTTTAGGGCTCTCTCAGTGAGTCACATTCCACAGAGATATGAAGCAGATGCACATGAATGCATGCAACACAAGAAAAAAATATGAAATCTCTGAGACTCAATTTTATTCAACTCATTAGAAATTTAATTTGTTCTTATGCTCTTCAGTGATAGTGGTTTTATTTTTTAGAAAACATGTGAAAGCAGAGATTTATCTGGTTACCTTTTCTAACTTATTTTGCATTTTCTTCAGAACACTGAATGGCACATTGGTTGGTTACTTCACTGAGCAAAGCTTATGCATCCAGGCAGTGTGCATGCTTTGGGAATTGGATCACCTGTAATTAACCAAGTTAATCACAAGCATTTGGGGAACAATTATATCATGCTATATTAGACAGATGCTACTGCCAAACCTTGAATTTCAGTTATTTACTAAAGCAACAGCTTTAGGATCTCTGGAGAGTGTTCTTTAAAAACACATATATGGTTAAACAAAACAAGCACAAGTATATGCATTTCCATATTTTAGTAATAATCAGAGTAACTGAAAATTGTGGAACCATAGCATATTAGCAGGAGAAGGCAATGGCACCCCACTCCAGTACTCTTGCCTGGAAAATCCCATGGGCGGAGGAGCCTGGTAGGCTGCAGTCCATGGGGTTGCTGGGAGTTGGGCACAACTGAGCGACTTCACTTTCACTTTTCACTTCACACATTGGAGAAGGAAATGGCAACCCACTCCAGTGTTCTTGCCTGGAGAATCCCAGGGATGGGGGAGCCTGGTGGGCTGCCGTCTATGGGGTCGCACAGATTCGGACACGACTGAAGCGACTTAGCAGCAGCAGCAGCAGCAGCAGCAGCAGCATATTAGCAATACAGGCAGTTTAAAGGAGACACAAGTTTAGGAATGGAAACTGAAATTCACAGATTAAGAACTGGAATGAAATATTTCTTATGTTTAGCTGTCTCTGAAACTCAATTTTAGCTTCCTGTGGCTTTAAATGTGGGTACGTGTGTGTCCATCGACACAACAGCTCACCTGAAACTCTTCCCATTTAATTAGGCTCTGCTTGGGCACTCAAACTGAATCATGGGTGCCTAATATATACACAACAGGGTCTAGTAGGGATTAAAAAGGTGTTATATGTGTGCATGTATGTGAAAATTCTTATAAACTATACTGCGCTATGTTGAGTTAAAGTCTTGTTAGTATTCCTCTCTCCCAGTCAAACATGGGAAAAATTCCACCAGATCAATTACACACAGCCTTTCCATTTTATAAATATATTTTTTACACTGTTTAGTTACTCTCTTAGCTGGAATAACTGCCTTACAGAGGACTATTGTTGCTGAATGTACTGGAGATTAAAGGATTTAAGGAAAAAAGAAACAAGGCTTTGCCAGTCTCTAAGAACCCAAGGAGAGCTCCAAGGACACGTGTAGTAAAATGTTGTAAGTAGGTCCTTTTCCAGTTTTATGAAGTGCAGCAGGTCATAGGCTCTCCCGGAGAGGTGGAGAGTAACAGTGCATCTCACCCTGAGACAAAACAGGGGTCAAATCATGGTCTCAGTATTATGCACAGAAATTGTATTTAAAGAGATGCCAAGAATCAACTATACGTGTATTTGACTGTATGTAGTCAGAGTTGTGAAGGCTATTTTTTTTCTTCTGTGAAAAAATACTAAAGACAAACCTTCCAAATTTCACAGTTTTTTTTACTGTTTACGTCTACATAGACGGCTGCCACTGCAACATTTTTAAGCTACCCTGGCAGGGCTGCACGGACTTTTTATAAACCCCAGTTCAGTGATAGAAGCAGAGTTCTAACTGATCTGATCTACTCTCAATGCCTGGAAGTCTTGGATGCAAACTACGGCCCTTGGTTTTTGGCCAGTCATTACAAATCTCATAAATAGGAACTGGGCTTAAGGAACAACTCTCAACGGTCTCTAGGCCATCAGAGAGGGACGGTAACAAGTATAATCCAAATCTGAAGATAATTTAAAAGTAATTTCAACGGCATATTGAAACGTTTTGCTTTTGGCTTTTTGTTTTCAGAAAATGTGTTTAAATTATTTTGGAGAGACTAATTTTTAAACAAATCCATCAATATCAACATATATCAACATTTTAAAAGAATCTTCACACCTTTGAATAAGTAAATCTAATTTGGGATCTAGTCTAAAGAAACAATGCAGAAGAAATAAGATCTATAAATCCAAAGATGTGAATTTAAAGTTTATTTTTGATAGAGGAAAATGAATATATTATGGCTCATTCAAATGCTTATGCATCATCATAAATATTTATAAAATATTTTAAACATATGGAAAATAATTATAAATAAAAACAAGATGTTAAAAAATACTGTCAAAATGGTTATATAACATATGCCTAGAAAAACACTATAATAAAATATGAACTTGGTAGAATAAAAACATTAATGATTTCAATGAATTCTACAATTTTATTTAATGTTTTTCTTAAATAACAAAAAAGATCTTTATTGAAAATGAAATTTAATTCTGGGGATTAACATTCCCAGAACACACAGCTGAAATTAATTTAATTAACAAGGCTATTTAAGTCTAGAATTTATAACCCACTGTGGTTTGTCCAAAAAGCTAAACAACTGCAAAATATTTCCTCCTGGTCTCAATAGGTCATTGCACCTGTTTAAAACTTAGCTTTTACACATTGCCAGGGCAAGGTGAATTTACTGCATATTTTTTCTTAGCGTTACCGAAGTATTAAACACCATCTTAAAGAATACATTTGAATCAGTTCTAATGAGGTGGATGAAATTGGAGCCTATTATACAGAGTGAAGTAAGCCAGAAAGAAAAACACCAATACAGTATACTAACGCATATATATGGAATTTAGAAAGATGGTAATGATAACTGTGTATGCGAGACAGCAAAAGAGACAGAGATGAACAGAACAGTCTTTTGGACTCTGTGGGAGAGGGAGAGGGTGGGATGATTTGGGGGAATGTCATGGAAACATGTATAATATCATATAAGAAATAAATCGCCAGTCCAGGTTCGATACAGGATCCTTGGGGCTGGTGCTCTGGGATGACCTGGAGGGATGGTATGGGGAGGGAGGTGGGAGGGGGGTTCAGGATGGGGAACATGAGTACGCCTGTGGCAGATTCATGTTGATGTGTAGCAGAACCAATACAACACTATAAAGTAATTAGCCTCCAATTAAAATAAATAAATTTAAAAAAAAGATTCTTTTGGATCAATATTCTATTCTTCAATTCTGAGCCGATGAAAACAAAATTCACTCATCTCTCCAGAATGTCACTTTGGGCAAAGTAATAACTAACTTTATATTATATCTTTAGGCCTAGTATATTATTTACAAGCCCTTAAGTCTGTAGTTATGATGTATTCTTATGCCACAAACATGAATTTAACTTTGCTCATCTTTTCCCTTCCAGTATGAATTGCACAGAAAATAAATACTTCCAATGATAAAGAGTTGAGTACATATATGTGTGTGTATCCTTTGATCCCATGCATTCTTACTGACCAGATTTACAAAGAGCTCTTTTGTTTTAGCCTAACTGCCTCTTCAGCCTTGCCACACTTCACAAACCACCAGCTGGACCACAGGTTTGTGGGCTCCTTAGAGAAAAAGTATTATCTTTTTCCTCACTGCAAATTTCCTTGAGATGGCTCTGCACAGCATTTATAAAAAGCAGGCACTTGACATGACTGACAGGGAAATCATTATAATTTTCCACTTCTGATGACAGTGAAGACAGGCAACCTTTGTTTCCTGAGCTAAGTGATGGGTGAGCTCAGTTAGGCCAGGGCAGAGTTTAACTGCTAAGCATAAACCTGGAGGGGGGGAGAGGCCTGGCAGCAGGCGAGGTGAGGGATGATACCCTGAGCCTGGCTCTGCGTGAGGGGAGGAAGGGCACGAGGGAGGTCAGCTGGCGGGAAGGCTGGAGGGAGAATTGGGAGGGCCTTCCTGCCACCCTGTGAAGATTTAGTAAAATCTGCACTTCTCATCAGTACCTGTGGAATAGGAGTCCTGCTTTGCAGGGCAAAACTAGAGACTGGCCACAGGGGCGGTCAACACAGGGACAGCATGTGTGTTTGTTAACCTGGGTCAAGAGTCCAAGAAGAATCTTCTAAGTGCCTGTTAAACAAGCACCTCTAGGCACCAGAACTAAGCAAAGGAGGCATAACCCCTACGTGTGCTCTGATTTCAAAAACCCTGGCAGTTCCCTGACGCTTATTACTGATCTGACCCTTCCCAAAAGTGTTGATCATCATTATTCGTGAGTGCCGTATGTGCAAATCCACCTACTTGCTAAAATCTATTTATAACATCCCCCCCTGCCAAATAAGATCATCCTTGGACCTGCACAGAGTGGCAAAAACTGTGAGGTCCCAGCTGAAGTCAAACAAGACGACATTTCGCCTTCTTGATCCTGGTCTCCCACTGTGACTTTGCAGTCTAATACCACTGAGAATTCAACAAAACAGATTACAAAAAGCACTGAGCTCATGGAACTTAGGTTCTAGTGACATGACTGAAAGACTGGATTGTACAGATTTAGGTGAATACCTAAAGCACTGTGGTACTCAAACTTTCATTACTACCAACAATACTGATGGATATAGAAATATTTTCATTCTGTAGATTCAGATTATGGCACTGAAATAGTCAAGGAGATAAAAAGCCGCCAAAGCATCAGCCTGCTTGTGCTGTATCCAGTGACCATTTTTTCTAGGGCTTTCACTTCCTACCATGTATCAGATAGTCTGAAAAGTCTCTTTGCTGTAAAACACTAGAAGCTGGATAAATTGAGCATAACTGGCCTCTTGTTATTATAATTATCCCTCAAAGACACAGTAAGTCTTTTTAGGACATTGGTTCTGAACCTAGCCTGGACCTTAAAATCATCTGGGAAGCTTTTAAAAGGCTCGCTGCCCAGATAACAAGAAAACCAGTGAAACCAGAATCTTGGCATTGGAACTCAGGCATCAGCATTTTATAAAATTCCCCAAGTGATCTGGTGTCCAGCCAAGGTCCAGAACTACCACTGTAGAAGGCGACGGTGTACCCAGTGCATGGAGAGACATTAGTCCCAGTGTTCTGTCAGCTTATTATTCAAAATTACTAATGCTTGGGGAATCTGAAAAGTTATCCAGCTTCTTAAATCTTTTCTCCACACCCTCATTTCTATACTGGGAGGTGGATGTTATCACCTTTCAGATGGATACAAAGAACCAACCTAACCAACCAACCTTGATAGTTAAACATTTCATGTTTTAAAAATGAGGTCCTGCCAAGGCTACATGTGAAAGCCAAGGCAGAGATGCATGAATCAGAAGCAAAAGATTTCATTATTTCTACCAATGAGTCTCTAAATGTCAAGGATAACACCCAATATGTACATAATGGATACTGATCATACTTTTCCTCTGCCAATCTCTGTGATTCTGGTTCACCCTCCTCTTTGGAGACAGTACCTCCATTTCCAAAACATGAACCAGCCAACAAAACCATGCAACATTTCCTGTATGTCCAGGGAAGAAACACCAGCAATTACTGAATTTGGTTGTCTCCTGAATCCAAAATGTCCTCTATGCATAAAAGATGTTATTAGAAAATACTGTATGTGACCTGAGCTGGAACATGGAAATATTGCATGCTGTGAAAACAAAGTGAACCCTCTGGGCAGCATCCTGGGGGGTTCCCACATGATTGTCTGCATTTAGACTCCCTGCCCTGGAATCCTTGAAGAACAAGGACAAAAGCTCGATGGACGTTTCCAGGGATTTGTTTATAAGACATTATCCTGCCTTTTTGTTTGCAGAGATCTAAACACTGGTTTCAGATCTCACTTGAAGATAGTCTGCACTGGTTAAAATGAGACATCACATGTCACAGTCAAGGCACTTATAAACTAACTCATACCAGGGTTTATCATGCTAATACCAATAAAAATTAAAATGAAACTGTATTTAATGAGACTTTACTATATGCCAGGTACCAGGGCTTTTCATGAATCTCACTTAAGCTCCCAATAACCCCAAGAGGCAGACAGTATTATTATATTTTTTTGAAAGTAAGAAAACTCTGAATCGAGGAGGTTAGAGTCACACAGTTAAGTGGCAGAGAGGACTTTGACTCAGGTGGTCTGAGTCCCAAGTCCACACTCTTGACCACTCTGCTATATTTCCTTACAAATAACCAGCCACGTTTTGGCTTCTGTGCGACGAGCACAGTCACAAGAGTTGAAGACAAGGGTCAGATCTGGGGTCAACCCTGAGTTAAACCCACGGTCACCAGCGGGTGTGCTTGTCTCTCCCATACCCTGGACTGGACCTGAGATGGGTCACAGGGTTTGGGGTTGATGCATGGAATGGATTAAGCTCCTAAAATACTGAGAAAGCTTCCTCCCAAAGGAGTGTCACAGAAAGAAAGGACAGCCATCTTCTGCATGACGTGGGCTGAGCTGGCTGCCTCTAGGGGTGGATGTCAAGTGTTTGCTTATTCACCGTCTTCTGTGAGAAGCCAGGAGATGGCTCTTTGAGTCTGGGGCTGGAGTTGAGGGAGAAGACGGAGCAGAGCTCACCATTTATAAAGTTGCTGGCCAGACTGTGTAGCTAAGAAAGGGTTGAGAGGTGGAGAAAGAAAACCCCCTTTCTTTGCACTCCATCAAACAGGAAAAAAGAGCAGCCTGTAACGACAGGCAGAGCAGGTGAAAAGAAAGAAGCCTCAGATGGGGCAGGACTGCAGGAGGGGGCTGCTAACTTGCCCACATCACAACTGAGCCCTGAACAGGCCCGCACTGGCCCTGACAGTTATCTCTCATGAACCACAAGCTCAGTGGTGCAGCAAGAGCTAAGCTGGATCACCTTTTGCCTCCTGCTCTGAGATACACCTGAGCAGAGAGGGGCCTCCAGCTCCACGGTCCTGACCTGTCAAAGCTCAGGCAGCAGCTTGATCTCTGCCCTGGCCCGGCCTCTCCAGCTGGGCTGAGCATCTCTAATAAGCGGCCTCACTGCAAGGATCCCTTGCTCCAACTCCTCTCACTCAGGGCTGCGCTGCCAACCAAGCCCTTCATTCAGGATCACAGGCTCCACGGCTTCCTGAGGGGGTTTCTTTGGAAGCCAGGGCTGCAGTGTAATTGCTACAGCTGCTATTGAAGTTCACTCTCGAATTTCTGTTCCCTGAGCAGAAAGTTCTGAAAGCTCCCACGGAGAAGAAGCGGGCTTTGCATCCTTCAGGCTTGGGCTGTTCCGACAGATTCCTAAAGCCTCATTTCTGTGTGGTCTCTTTCAAAACCTTCTGAAGGTGCCAGGAGATCTACTTCTCCATAAAAATTTTTCTCCCATGCTTGGGGTCAGGCCAGAAAATTGCTGAACAGATGTTAGATCTGAAGCTTTCTCAATTCAGCCACTTGACCGCCGGCCTGCTAATCTGCTCGGATGTAAATGAGATGCCTTTGAGCTTCTCTCACTCAGGGAAAAAGACAAGATTCCAAAAAAGCTGGAGTCATCCCCTCCTCAAGAAAAACAACATGAAAGAAAGGGTGATTGGAGTCAGCTGCGTTTATGCCTGTTAAGACTATTAAAGTGCTTTTTTTTTTCTTTCTCAGGAAGTCATAATGGATTATACTTAATTGAGTCCTCAAACTCCTACATGGATTTTTCTTCTTTGGCAAGTTGTCACTTGACTGACAAAAAATACACTCCAGTCCCTAAAAAATGCAAATTCCCTAAAGAGAGTATATGGACCTATGTATGATGAACTACTGCTCAGATGTGGAGTAAATATTATTATCCCAGCCAGGAATATCGATGGTTCTGTGCTGGAGCGGGAGGCATCGCACTCGGGGCTGAAACCTCAGATGAAAGTCCACACTTGAGTGTGTTGGCAGTTTTCATGGGGATCTTCTCCTATACCCTCCTCAGAGTTACCAGAAAGGCCTGGCCAATGACCAAATACCACACACAAACAGAATCTCCCAAGAGGTCCTGCTTGGGAGAATCTTCATGCCAGCTGCCCCTAGCATCCTGGACCTTTAAGAGCCTCTTGGTTGAGGAATCTCCCTGGTAGTCCAGTGGTTAAGAAAGAGCCTCCTGCTTGCAACTGAAGAGGCTTGCTCTTAGATTTCCAATCTGACCCTGGAAGGGCCAACTCTAGACTGGGAACTCAGGGACCTGTACAAAGTCCCCTTGGAAACATCCATTCATAGAAGGCATACCATCTTTTGCTGAATGTAACATTTTTATTACAAGTTGCACCACACTACCACAAAAAGCCAGTTGAACCATGACATCAACTCTGTTATCATACAGAATTTCTCTTTTATGCTATTGAAAAAGCTCTTTCAGAGCAGTTTAGACAAGAATGTATCTCATATCCCTTTTGTTAACTCATCAAAAGGAAAAGAGAAGATAATTCATTAAGGTCTTCCTAACACTTTTTCACACCCAGGAGTTTGAATTTTGTGAATCACTTTTAAGTTGTTAATTTTGAAATAATTTCAGGTTTACAGAAGAGAAGGACAATACAGGCAGAAAGCCGATGCCCCCGGTCTACATACCACACTGTGAATGGCAAGGCTGCAGAAGAATGCCTAGATTTATGTCCTAGAACTGCTAGTTACTGGCTGTGTGACAGCTGACCTTCAGTTCCCTTATTTGGAAGCTGGGATAATAGCTCCCCTTACCTTCCAAGGCTGTTGTGTGGTTTCCGAGGAAACATCCACAGAAACCCTCAGTAAAGCATTACACAAACACCAGTTATCATTATCACACCCTACAAGGCACTCTGTAGAGTTTTGGCCCAAAGGAGTTTACAGATTAGTCAATAATGGTTCTTTACAGTTTTTGGTGCTGCACAGTTTACAGAATGCTTTCATGTCCATTCTATAATCTGACCTTTGTGATAATTCTGTGAAGTAGGGAGAATACACTGTGCCTTCATTTATGCAACTTATATAAAATAATATATCTTAATTTATATATACTAATTTAAGTATATATAATTAATATATATATTAATTTATATATATATATATATATATATAAAATGTTATTCTAGGTTTTTGAGGGGGTTGCTTTTTCATAGTGGTAAACTCTACTCAACATGTCAGCTCTCCCTGCCTTGCCAACACTCTTCTGTAAGTAACTTCATAGCATCTGAATGGGGCTTTGTCAACCCTGGGTTACTAGGTCTGTTTTACCTCGTCTGAACCTTTCTTACTTTTCAAACTTTGCAACCTGGACCTGGTTTCAGACCCAGGCAATTTCATGCATGATTCCTCTCTCTGTAACCCATGGCTTGGTGGAGGCACTGAGAGGGCAGGGTTCTTGCTAGGCTTCAGCTATTTCTGATTAACCTCACCCTGCTTTCCTTTGCAGGATGGTTAAGTCAAACTCAACAAGTTAAATATTTAAAAAACGTTATTTAGAATAAGAAGAAATTCCTCGAGCCTTGGGAATCCATGTCCATTTATTCTGAGTTCCTTTATTTAATAAGTTATTTTTGGCTGCACTGGGTCTTTGTTGCTGTATGCATGCTTTCTCGAGTTGCAGTGAGTGGGGGCTACTCTTTGTTGCAGTGCAAGGACTTCTCATTGCGGTGGCTCCTCTTGTTGCAGAGCACAGGCTCTAGGTGTGCAGGCTTCAGTAGCTGCGGCACACAGGCTTAGTTGTCCATGGCATGCGGGATCTTGGCATCCGGACCAGGGATTGAAACTGTGTCCCCCCAGGTGGACTAGTCCCCCAACCACTAGCCCACCAGGGGAGCCCAAGTTAGTATTTTCAAAGGCATCAGATCATTTGCCATTGATCTAACTTGGGACAAAACAAAATTCAACTATTTTACACATTAATTTTAAGTCATAAACACACACTCCCCCCCTCCTAATATCAACCTTTTTTCTTTTTCCTGACCTCCTCACTTTCTCTCAGAGGCTTCATGGAGGTGATGGGATACTGGTGGGGTGGTGGTCTTAAATCAGCCTGAAAGAACCACACAGATCAGGCTTGGCAGAGTTTCCCTTGGGTATTTCTACAGTCTTTCCCATTCTCCTATGCCCCTCATAAAGGGTAAAGGACTCACTGGGAAAACTTTAAAATTTCCTAACATAACCAGGCTCATTCATTTACATATTCCTAAATCTTCTTCCAAAGTCTTCTTCCATCTCAAAGCTTTTTAACAGTGCCACTCTTGGATCTAAATTACAAAAAAAGGTTACACTCATATGCTCCCTGGCGTAAAAGTTCTTTTGACAATATTTCAAGGTTCTCTTTTTTCCCCCCAAACTGTTGGCTAAAAACAAAATGTTATTTGTCTTACAGTTAAAAACACAGACAAGGTGAGATCATTTGTGGGGCAGCTTAAAGTAAAGGAAGCACCATAATCTTATCCACTGGGGGAGGAATTTAGGAGAGCAGGCTGGCCGGCCTTGGATTCTATTCAAGGGAGTTCTGTCACTAAACTACACAAAAGAGAGCCTTATAAGGCAGTTTCTTCTAGAAGGCAAATCTACGACAAATCCAGAGGGCAAGCTCTAGAGAAAGATGGGAGAGCATATTTAAGGGCATTAAATAAATGCCTTCTCAGCTCAATCACTCCATCTCATACGTCTAGACTGTAAAATGTCTTAAAAGACCTTTTATAACCTTATAACATCATCTCCCAGATACTTCCCCTCCCCTTTAGGTTATCTCTCAGTTTCATAAAAAAGAATCTTTGAAACAGAATTCTCCTGACTCCCACAAAAGCACGTTACAGTATTCAACAGCTTTTACTGCAAGTTCTTACTTGTGTGTAATCTAAAAGTGCCTCATGGCTATTTAATTCCAAGCCTGTTAATTTGTCTCCTGAAGAATTGTAGAACAGTAGGTCAGGCACCTTCCATTTAATAACTAATTCCTAAACATGAAGAAACATTAACTTGTTCTTTGGATTACTTTCCTCTAAAAGAATCTTAAAGCAACATATGGAATGGGAGAAAATATTTGCAAGTGTTGCAACTAACAAAGAGTTCAATTTCCAAAATATACACACAGCTCATACAACTTAACAACAAAAATGACTCAATCGAAAAATGAACAGAAGACCTAAACAGACATTTCTCCAAAGAAAACACACAGATGGCCAAATAGGCACATGATGCTCAACAATGCTCTTAGAGAAACATAAATCAAAATGACAGTGAGGTACTACCTCACACCAGCCAGAATGGCCATCATCAAAAAGTCTACAGACAATAAATGATGGAGAGTATATGGAGAAAAGGGAACCCTCTTACACTGTTACTGCAATATAAACTGTTAGAGACACCATGGAAAACAGTATGGAAATTTCTTAAAAAATGAAAAATAGAGCTACCATATGATCTAGGAATCCCACTCTTGGGAAACATCTAGAGAAAATCATAATTCAATGGATATGTGCACCTCAATATTCACTGCTGCACTGTTTACAATAGCTAAGACATGAAGAAACCTAAGAGTCCATTGACATATGGAAGGATAAAGGAGATATGGTTCATGCTCAGTCACTCAGTCATGTCTGACTCTTTGTGACCCCATGGACTGCAGCCCGCTGGGCTCCTCAGTTCGTGGGATTTCCCAGGCAAGAATACTAGAGTGGGTTGCCATTTTCTCCTCCAGGGGATCTTCCCAATCCAGTGACTGAATCAGTTTCTCCTGTGTTGGCAGGTGGATTCTTTACCACTGAGTTACCTGCTGCTGCTAAGTCACTGTAGTCGTGTCTGACTCTGTGCGACCCCATAGATGGCCACCCATCAGGAGCCCCTGTCCCTGTGATTCTCCAGGCAAGAACACTGGAGTGGGTTGCCATTTCCTGCTCCAATGCATGAAAGTGAAAAGTGAAAGTGAAGTCGCTCAGTCGTGTCCGACTTTTAACAACCCCATGGACTGCAGCCTACCAGGCTCTCCATCCATGGGATTTTCCAGGCAAGAGTACTGGAGACGGAGCTACCTACCGCTGCTGCTGCTGCTAAGTCGCTGCAGTTGTGTCCGACTCTGTGCGACCCCATAGACGGCAGCCCACCAGGCTCCCCCATCCCTGGGATTCTCCAGGCAAGAACATTGGAGTGGGTTACCATTTCCTTCTCCAATGCATGAAAGTGAAAAGTGAAAGTGAAATCGCTCAGTTGCTCAGTCATGTCCGACTCTTAGCGACCCCATGGACTGCAGCCTACCAGGCTCCTCCATCCATGGGATTCTCCAGGCAAGAGTACTGGAGTGGGGTGCCACTGCCTTCTCCAGATGGAACTACCTAGGAAGCCTCAAAAGAAGATGTGGTACATGTATACAATTGAATACTACTTAGCCATAAAAAAGAACAAAATAATGCCATTTGCAGCAACATGGATGCAACTAGAGATTATCATATACATTAAATGAGAAAGAGAAAAGACATATGATATCACTTATATGTGAAATCTATAATATGGTGCAAACTTACCTATGAAACAGAAATAGATTCATTGACATAGAGAACCAACTTGTTGGGGAGAGGGAGTTGTCAAGATGGAGTCCCTCTTTTAGGATGCTACCAGTCTAGTGGGGAAGACAGACATTCAAAGAGCCCTTTTCAGGCAGTGGAAGGTGCTATACTAACTAGAAGAGCTCCTTCTTCTCCCAGGAGCTCTGCTCCATTGCTGAAATCCTCACAAGGGCCCTCAGCATGGCTTGGCCCATCCCCACTTAAAGCTGCTCATCCATCCCTAGTTTCTATCCTTTTTCCCTTGTGTACATTCTTCACAGTACATACTATGTGAAACTACCTGTTTACTTGTTTGTGTTTAAAGTTTATGACAGATGCCATGAGAGAGGGATCTTGTCTATCTTATTCAAGGCTGCTTACCCTGAGACTAGAAAGAGCACCTAAAAATTCATATATTCATTCATTAAACATACATTCAAAGCATTTACTAATGCCAGGCACTGGCCTTGAGGAGAGAACAGGGAGTGAAAATTCCCTTCCCTCATAAAGCTTGTTTTCAAGTTGAAAAATGACAACAATGGATATTCACTGAGTGCTTTCTATGGATCATCTTACTGAATCTTCACAACAGTTCTGTGAGATAGGTATGATTATAACTCTTATATTACAGGTGAGGAACCAAGGCCCAAAGAGGTCAAGGATCATGCTCAAAGCCAAGTAAGTGGCAGAGTTAAGATCTACACCTGGGAGTCTGGTTCTGGAGCTCAGCATCTTAACTATTCTGCTAGAATGCCTTGTGCTCACATACACACAGTACATGTGCAATAAATACTAGCTAGAAAGCAGAGGAGCTGAATAGGTATTTTCCCCAAGAAGACATACAGAGGGCCAACAGGCACAATGAAAAGATGCTCAGCATCATTAATTGTTAGGGAAATGCACATCATAAGTATCATCTCTTGCCTGTCAGAATGGCTATTATCAGAAAGACAAGAAATAATGTAGTCAAGTATGGATGTGAGAGTTGGACTGTGAAGAAAGCTGAGCACCAAAGAATTGATGCTTTTGAACTGTGGTGTTGGAGAAGACTCTTGAGAGTCCCTTAGATTGCAAGGAGATCCAACCAGTCCATTCTGAAGGAGATCAGCCCTGGGATTTCTTTGGAAGGAATGATGCTAAAGCTGAAACTCCAGTACTTTGGCCACCTCATGCGAAGAGTTGACTCATTGGAAAAGACTCTGATGCTGGGAGGGATTGAGGGCAGGAGGAGAAGGGGACGACAGAGGATGAGATGGCTGGATGGCATCATGGACTCGATGGACGTGAATCTGAGTGAACTCCGGGAGTTGGTGATGGACAGGGAGGCCTGGCATGCTGCAATTCATGGGGTCGCAAAGAGTCGGACACGACTGAGCAACTGAACTGAACTGAACAAGTGTTGGTGAGGATGTGTAGAAAAGGGAAACTTTGTACACTGTTGGTGGGAATGTAAATTGGTGCAGAAACTATGGAAACTCATATGGATATCCTCAAAAAATTAATAACAGAACTACCATATGATACAGTTATTCCACTTCTGGCTACTTACCCAAGAATACAAAAACACTAACTTGAAAAGATAGATGAGATGGTTAGATAGCATCACCAACTCACGTAACATGAATTTGAACAAATTCTGGGGGATAGCAGAGAACAGAGGAGCCTGGAATACTGAAGTCCATGGAATTGCAGAGTCAGACACAACTGAACAACAAAGTCTGAAAAGATATATGCATCTTAAGTTTATCATAGAATTATTTACAATGGTACAATAGCCAAGATAGGGAAACAATGTTAAGTGCCCAGAGATACACGAATGGATAAAGATGTGCTACACACACACACACACACACACACACACAATGGAATATTACTCAGCCATAAAAAAGATTAAATCTTATCATTGGTGACAACATGTAATGGATCTTGAGGGTACAGTGCTAAATGAAATAAGTCAGAAGGAAAAAGACAAATACTGTATGATTTCACTTCTATGTGTAATTAAAAAAAAACCCCAAGACCCAAAATAAATGAACAAACCAAGCCAAACAAAAACAAACATGTAGCTATAGAGAACAGAGCAGTGAGGACCAGAGTGGGTGGGGTGGGGTATGCAGCAAGATGAGTAAAGGGGCCTCAACTGTATGGAGAGAGATGGAAACAGAAGTTTTGGTGGTGAGCACCCTGTTGGGTATATAGAAGTAGAAATATAATGTTGTCTACTTGAAATGTATCTAATGTTATAAACCAATGTTTTCCCAATAAAAAATAAAGTAATAAAGCAATACCCTCCACCCCCCACAGAGTGCATCAACAGATTCAGAACACTAAAAAGAAAAAAAAAAAGATGCCTGGAAGCCTGCACAGAGCTGAAAAAGGATAAGAACAAAATTGTGAGGGGTGGCGAGGGAGGGGAGAGACAAAGATTTTCATAAAGACAGTGATACCAGCTGATCCTTGAAGGCTAAGGGTTTCAAGAGTGGAAAGATAAGTGAAGGTGTGACTGCAAAAACAGCTAAGAGCAAACAGTTACTGTGACTGGACCATAAAGGTGGTTGGAGAGAAGAGGCCAAAATCAAAATAAGAGAGTTATTGTGAAGTGCTAGGTAGTTTTAACTTGGTCCTAGAGGTACTAGCTGAGCTATTCAAAATCCTTCAAGATGATGCTGTTAAAGTGCTGCACTAAATAGGTCAGCAAATTTAGAAAACTCAGCAATGGCCACAGGACTATAAAGGTCAGTTTTCATTCCAATCCCAAAGAACGGCAATGCCAAAGAATGTTCAAGTGAAAATGTTAGTCACTCAGTATAGTCTGACTCTGCGATCACATGGACTATAGTCTGCCAGGGCTCATCTGTCCATGGAATTCTCTAGGCAAGAAAGAGAGTGGGAAGCCATTCCCTTCTCCAGGGGATCTTCTTGACCCAGGGATCGAACAGTAGTCTCCTGCATTGCAGGCAGATTCTTTACTGTCTGAACCATTTGCTTATATCACATGCTAGCAATGCTCTGCTCAAAATCCTTCAAGCTAGGCTTCAGTAGTATGTAAACTGAGAAATTCCAGATGTACAAGCTGGGTTTAGAAAAAGCAGAGGAACCAGAGATCAAACTGCCTACACTTGTTGGATCATGGAGAAAGCAAGGGAAGAACATCTGTTTCATTGACTATGCTAAAGGCTTTGACTGTGTGGATCTCAACAAACTGGAAAATTCTTGGAGATGGGTGTACCAGACCATCTTACCTGTCTCCTGAGAAACCTGTATGCAGGTCAAAAACTAACAGAGTTAGAACTGGACATGGAACAATGGAACAACTTCAAAACTGGGAAAGGAGTATGACAAGGCTGTATATTGTCACCCTGCTTATTTAACTTATACGCAAAGTATTACTTATTTATTTGTAGTCACTCAGTTATGTCTGACTCTTTGCGATCCCATGATCTGTAGCCCACCAGGTTTCTCTGTCCATGGAATTTTCAGCCAAGAATACTGGAGTGGGTTGCCATACCCTTCTCCAGGGGATCTTCCCAACCAGGAATAAAACCTGGTTCTCCTGCACTGCAGGTAGATTCTTTACCGTCTGCGCCACCAGGGAAGCCTATATGCAAAATACGTCATCTGAAGTGCTGGGCTGGATGAATCACAAACTGCAGTCTAGATTGCTGGGAGAAATATCAACAACCTGAGTTATGTAGATGATATTACCCTAATGGCATAAAGTGAAGAAGAACCAAATGGCCTCTTGATGAGGTTGAAAGAGGAGAGTAAAAAGGTGCCTTGAATTCATAAAATTCATGGCATAAGATCGTGGCATTCAATCCTATCACTTCATGGCAAATAGATGGGGAAAAAGTGGAAGCAGTGACAGATTTTATTTTTTTGGGCTCCAAAATCACTGTAGATGGTGACTGCCAGCCATGAAACTAAAAGACACTTACTCCTTGGAAGGAAAGCTATGACAAACATACAGAGTGTATATAAAAGCAGAGATATCACTTTGTCAACAAAGGTCTGTAGAGTCAAAACTATGGTTTTTCCAGTAGTCATGTACAGATGTGAGAGTTGGACCATAAAGAAGGCTGTGTGCCAAAGAATTGATGCTTTCAAATTGTAGTGCTGGAGAAGACTCCTGAGAGTCTCTTAGACAGCAAAGAGATCAAATCAGTCAATCCTAAAGGAAATCAACCCTGAATATTCACTGGAAGGACTGATGCTAAAGCTGAAGCTCCAGTACTTTGGTCATCTGATTTGAAGAGCTGACTCATGGGAAAAAAACCCCTGATGCTGGAAAAGATTGAAAGCAAAAGGAGAAGGAGGCAGCAGAGAATGAGATGGTTGGATGGCATCACTGACTCAAGGGACATGAATCTGAGCAAACTCCAGGAGATGGTGGAGAACAGTGGAGTCTAGTGTGTTAAAGTCCATCGGGTCACAAAGAGTCAGTAACATGACTTAACGATGGAATAATAGCAAACAACAAAGGTACTAGCAAGAAAGTCTTTTAAGAATGAATTCTCATTCTACAAGTAAAAATTAATTCTGAGGGAGAAGAGGAATGAGACACGAGGACCAAGGGATTGCCAAGTAACTCAGATATAAAGGATTATGCACAAAAGGAGTAACCAAGACCCGGAATAAAGAGGCACGGTGTTCTTCCCTGTGAGATTTTATTACACATCTTGGCATCTCTATTAACTTTTTAAAAAATTTATTTTTATTTATTTGTTTGGCTGTGCCAAGTCTTGGTTGTGACATGTGGACTTTTATTTGCAGCAACCAGTCCATCCTAAAGGAGATCAGTCCTGGGTGTTCATTCGTAGGACTGATGTTGAAGCTGAAACTCCAATACTTTGGCCATCTAATGCGAAGAACTGACTCATTTGAAAAGACCCTGATGTTGGGAAAGATTGAGGGCAGGAGGAGAAGGGGATGACAGAGGATGAGATGGCTGGATGGCATCACCGACTCAAAGGACACGGGTTTGGGTGGACTCCGGGAGTTGGTGATGGACAGGAAGGCCTGGCGTGCTGCAGCTCATGGGGTCACAAACAGTCGGACACGACTGAGCGACTGAAATGAACTGAACTGGGATCTATTTCTCTGACCGGGGATCAAACCCAGGCCCTCTGCATTGGGAGCACAGAGTCTTAGCCACTGGACCACGAGGAAATTCCCTCTATTAACTTTTAATTAAACTGAATTTTCAAATTTTTTCTAGTTACTCATGACTTCAGGGACCTCAGTAAGATCTAATGGCACTAAATTCATGACGACAGTCTTAGGTGAGATTACTAGGTCACTACCTTTTAGATCAGGGTTCTCCAGGGCTCTAGGGAAAGTGCTCTGGGTGACAGGTTTGTAACTCATGGATACTTTGTTAATCAGCAAGACAAGACTTTTGTGCATCTTCAACTGTACAGCATCTAAATGGCAACCCACTCCAGTGTTCTCACCTGGAGAATCTCAGGGACAGGGGAGCCTGCTGGGCTGCTGTCTATGGGGTCGCACAGAGTCGGACACAACTGAAGTGACTTAGCAGCAGCAGCAGCAGCAGCAGCAGCAAGAGTGCTGACACCGCTACATGGTCACAGTAAATGCAGGTTAAGTGAGACAAACAGTGATGTCCTCTCCATCTCAATACTTGAGGATGCATAACTCGAGTTTCTTCTGAGGGTAGAAGAAGAACCCTTTCTAGACTGGAAGAACCTAGAAATGCATTTCTATTCTTTGCAAAGTCCCAGTACTAAATGGCACAGAGTTTAAAGGCACTCTGATGGGTTTGCTTCTGTGATGTGTCAAAACACATTCAGGAATCAGGAGAAATAAATTATATCTGGCTTTAGTCCCATTTATCTCTGCTGTGGAAACGTACTCTGGTGGACTTCACATTCTTTTCTGCTCTCCCTGGCTTTTTTCTATAAAATGGTCTCAGGCACTAGACTCCTCAACTCTAAATTTAGATTGGGGGGGGAACTAATTTATGACAAAGTTTCCAGTTTCAGAAGCTATTTCTCTTAACATTTTCCCACACATAAAGGAAAACTAGGTCTGTATACTCATGACGTTTGCAGTCTGGAGAGATGCTGAGGATCTTGGTTTATATGATAGTGAGGTTACAAGACTACTTCTACATGACTATTGGTCTCAATATTTTACAATTGCACTGTGTGAGTGTTTAGAAATGTAAATAGCAACAAGAAGATGAATAAAACTAGCTACAGGCTAGAAGTGACCATAATACTTAAATAATCTCCAAGCTAACCTTCTGCTCTGATAAGGCAAATTCCATTGATTTGGAGACTGTGGGGAAAAATTCCCCTTGGAATGTGTAAGAAAAATGTCAATATTTGGAATGAATTCTTCAACTAAGCACATTTCTCTTTTCATGGTATGACTGATAAGTTAGATCCAAAGGAACAAATGATTGTTTCTGTTGGAAGAGCATGTGGATTACTTTGCATTGTGGTTTTTCTAAGTTTAAGGTGATGATAATATAAACAGCTAATGGTAAGTTGGTTACACTATTTAAAGCTTTCAACCAGTGACAGATGACCTATTTGCCATTTGGACTTCTGGGAAAAACTCTAACAAAAGAACTGTTGGGGAGGTTGGAGAAAGTCTGAGCTGTGTTAAAGGAGCAACTGCTTCTGTCATTTCAGGAGAACTGCCTCCTCTCTCCCTTTCTCTGCCTTGGCTGGGACCAGGAATGGGGCTGCCAAGGTTGGATTTCTAACTTTCCCCTGAAACTGCTTTCTATGGAAAATGTTATTTCAGACTTGAGAATTAAAAGCCCCCTCCTTTTATTTTGCAAGTCCAGACTCTTTATTTTCCCCTTTCATTTATGGCAAGCTTGGACTTGTCTGGAATAAATAAACGACCAAACATAACCTCAAAGGCATTCCTGCAGAAAAGTGCATCCTGGGGACAAATTATTCAAAAAAAAAGAAGAAGAAGAAGAAAGAAAGAAAGAAAGAAAAGAAGGAAGAAGAAAGAAAAACAAAATGGTCATAAGGTTCACAATATATACAACATCTTTAAAGAGGTATTTTTTTTCTCCCCACAAATAACTAGCTAGTTTAAATTAGTGTTTGAGAATCTGTAAAGTCCAGCAAGTGAATTATTTATTTCCCTTAACATTAAGAAACCATGAAATCTAATTTTTAAAATTCTTACAATCTAGTCCATCAAACTCGAGACAACTTCTCTCTGAAAGTCCTTATTCTGTATTTGACTGTCAAACTCCTTTTCCCTATCTCTTGCCTTCATCTCTACCTAGACACTCAAGCCAAGAAAGAATGAGGCGAACATGTATTTCTGGGTTCCCCAAAGAGTGGGGGCAGCTTTCGTGAATCGATTTGCCAGTTGTTAGTATGAGCTGGGTAGGCTTTGGGGACGGGAGAGTCTATGGTATTGGGAAATCTTTTCTATAATTCGTTCGCTCCACGAGTCCTCACTTTCTTGGCGCACGCACTGAACTCTCAAAATAAAATCACCAAAAAAAAAAAAAAAAAAGAGAGAGAGAAGACGAGGCGTCGCCCATCCCTCCCTCCCGGCATCCCACGACCGCCAGCTCCCCCAGCTCTTGTCTCCTGGGATGCCCACGGGAGGAGCCGCGGGAATAGCCGGGCGCGCAGGCCGCAGACGCCCTGCCGGCTCTGCGCCGCGAGGGGGCGCCCGGCTCTCTCAGCGGGGCGGGGCGGGATCCAAGGGGAAGGCGCCGGTGCCCACCTTGCTCGCAGGTGCCCTTGCTGACCTGGGTGATGGCCTTCTCCCCGCGGCTCTCGGCCCTGAGGCTGGCGGCGCGCAGCTGGCAGCCGCTGGAGTAGGTGACGCCGTCGCTGCCGCACACGGGGTAGCGGCTCTTGCACACACACACGCCGCTCACAACCGGGCCGCCTGCTGCTGCCCCGGCTTTACCCTTCCGCCTCTTGCGGCTCTTCACGCACTCCATGCCCGGCGCGCAGTGCCCCCTGCCGGCGCCGCCGCCCCCGCACGGCTCGCCCTCGCCGCGGGCGCACACCGGGCAGCAGCCGCACGCGTCGCGGGTCTCGCCCAGCTGGCAGCCCCGCGGGGGCAGGGGCGGGCAGGCGGCCGGCTCGCAGGGGCCGCAGGCGTCCGAAGAGGAGGAAGAGGAGAGGGGCAGGAGCAGGAGCAGCAGCCCGGCGGCGCCGAGGAGCAGGGCGGGCAGCGGCGGCCGCTCCATGGCGGGGCGCGGTGGCGGCGGCGGGAGCGCGAGTGAGCCGGACCCCGCGGGCCAGCGTTTTAAACCCGGCCGCGGGAACCACACCCCGGGGCGGCGAGAGCGGGGCCGCCTGGCCCGCGCCGCCCCGCCCGGAACCGCGGGGCTCGAGCGCGCCCCTGCTGGCGGGGCCGGGCGGGGCGGCGCGGGCCGCGGGATGCTCGGTCTCACGCCCCTTGGCTTTGGGTTTTAGCTCGAGCGCACCCCGCCGGGTCCTGCTCGGCCCCCTGCTCCCCAGGGCTGCGTGCACCCCATCCTTGGGGAATCGCCCTCAGTGAAAACAGTTCCCTCACACCCTTGTTCCTCGGCTCTCGTAGTCTGAGTATTTATACTTCTTCATAACAACTTTGAGATGGTCTCCTGTGCAATCCATTATATTCTCGTGGGTCTGGGAGACCTGAGTTTGATCGTTCTGCGGTTTGCGAAGCTCTTTTAAGAACAATTCGTTTTCCAAACTCAACTTGGAGATTTTGTGTCCCAGTTGGCCACAGGCCCGGTGTGGTCTTGGGTGCCAAGCTTAAAGGACAAATTTGTTGCCAACCGCTCCTCTTTCTGGACCCTCGTAACTGCCTGCTCCGCCTGTGCTTTCTCATGTCAAGTTTCATCTGTGAGTACTGGAACCCATGCGAGAGCTGGTTGTGTCCTCAGTTTATAATATGTGGTGCTGGACTGCCATCAAACCCCTCTGGAGGCCTGAGCACTACTGGGGGTGTTGTGCGGCCACTGAGGCCGCTAGAGCGCCCCAATTTTCACCAGTCATTCTGTTGAGGTTTTTATTTTTATATAAACGACTGACGACTCCCCCTCAGTCTTCCTGAAAAGTACTCTGGAAACTCAAGTTCAAAGCTTTTTTCCGAGACAAAGGGTTCCATAAATCCCTCTTATTAAGCAGACTTTAAAGTTGTTTCCATGTTTTTGAAACTTAAAGCACTGCCGTGTGTGTCATTTTACACATTACATTTGAATTCTTTGAATTCTTTTTTCTTAGCATAAATCCAAGGGTTAGGATTGCTAACTCAAAGTGTGCGGTTCACCATACCACTAGCAGTCTCTAGATGTCACTCTCACCAGAGTCTTCCTAGGATAATTATTGTATTTTTTCTTTTTTTTTTGAAAATTAGTCACAAAATTCAGAGAATAAAATATCAAGGGCCCGCCTATCGGGAAAACTTAGCTCTTATTCTCTGGCTTCTCCTTAGCATATTCTAGAAAAGTGGCACTTTTTTTTTAAAGGTCTATGTTGACAAGAAAATTGTTTATAAAACAATGAAAAGTCTTTAGAGCAGATTTTTCATAAGTGTTCTTACCGAGTTATAGAGTTTACACGACCCAGTCTACTGTCCCCAATTGAACCAAATGCAGACAGGACACTCTGATACTGCCTATTCTATTTCAATTTTATGAATTCCTTGGTCAAGGTCCACTAGTTGACTTCATGACCCGCTGTGACTATTGTAGTTTTCAGATCTCCAGAACCTGAGACAAGGATTCCTGTGCAAGTCGTTTACCTGAGGTCAGGATGCATCAACTAAGGGGAGGGGCAGAGGCAGGAGGAGGTGAGCAGGAGGGAAGACAGCCAATAAAGGTGATTGATTATCAAGTCGGCTCTGGGCAGGGTGGGCTCTGTGACCGGATTCGTCTGCCCTTAGACTGTATACAGTTTTGTGTAGGGAGGGTTTGGGGAGTGGGGACCGGAACTGACAGAAGCTGCACCACTAAGGGCTGTACCTCACAGGGTTTTTCACACCCTGAGTGGAGTCAGCAGTAAGAACACAAACGCATGGCACCGTCGTGTCTCTTCAACGGGGGAACCTCATTGCCCAGCAAGTGGAAGAGCAAGCAGGGTTCTTATCACTGAAGGGGGTGCCTTGGCTGTGTGTGATGACACCAATCCGGAGGACTTGAAAATAGAGCGATGTGGTTATTCAGAAGAAGGAGAAAAGGCAGGAAAGGGGAGTCTTTTCAAAGAAACTTGACAACTCCTGCTTTCCAAGAAGGAAGATACTGTTTCCCATTCAGCTTCAGTTTTGGTGAGACAAAAAGCCTAGATATGTAGAACGGATATGTTCTCTGCAAATAGAAGAAATTTCCTTCTTCCTGTTTCATCTGGATGCCCTGTATCTCTTTTTCCTGCCTAAATGCCCTGGTTAGAACCCCTAGCATTACATTTTATATATATATATATATATATATATATATATATAAAATATGTATATATATTATATATAATATAATAGAAGTGGTGAGAGTAGGCATCCTTTTCTAGTTCCTGATCTCAGAGGGAAAGCTTTCACTCTTTTGCCATTAAGTAAGATGTTAGCTGTGGGGTTTTCATAGATGTTCTTGTTACATTGAGGAAATTGCTTTCTATTTTCAGTATGTGGAGTGATTTTATCATGAAGCGGTATTACATTTTGTCAAATGCCTTTTTTGCATCTATTGAAATGTCAATAAAGATGTATTTTATTCTATGATATAATGTATTACATTAATTGATTTTTGAATGTTGAACCAAAATTGCCTTCCTGGAATAAATTTCACTTGGCCATGATATATAGCCCTTTTTTTAAATATTTCTAGATGGGATTTGCTAATATTTTGCTGAGGATTTTTGCATCTGTTTTCATAGGAGATATTGGATTATAATTTTCTTTTTTGTGTGATGTCTTTGGTTTTGATATCAGGATAATAGTAGTTTTTTGTAGGATGAATCAGAAAGTATCTTTATCTTCTGCTTTTTTTGGAAGTTTGTGAAGAATTGATACAATTCTTCTTTAAATGGTAAGTAAAATTCAGTGAAAAACTTCCCAAAGAAAGGCAATGCCAAAGAATGCTCAAACTACTGCACAATTGCACTCATCTCACATGCTAGTAAAGTAATACTCTAAATTCTCCAAGCAAGGCTTCAGCAATATGTGAACTGTGAACTTCCAGATATTCAAGCTGGTTTTAGAAAAGGCAGAGGAACCAGAGATCAAATTGACAACATCCACTGGATCATGGAAAAAGCAAGAGAGTTCCAGAAAAACATCTCTTTCTGCTTTATTGACTATGCCAAAGCCTTTGACTGTGTGGATCACAATCAACTGTGGAAAATTCTGAAAGAGGTGGGAATACCGGACTACCTGACCTGCCTCTTGAGAAACCTGTATACATGTCAGGAAGCAATAGTTAGAACTGGACATGGAACAACAGACTGGTTCCAAATAGGAAAAAGAGTACATCAAGCTGTATATTGTCACCCTACTTATTTAACTTATATGCAGAGTATATCATGAGAAATGCTGGGCTGGATGAAGCATAAGCTGGAATCAAGATTGCCAGGAGAAATATCGATAACCTCAGATATGCAGATGACACCACCCTTAAGGCAGAAAGTGAAGAAGAACTAAAGAGCCTCTTGATGGAAGTGAAAGAGGAGAGTGAAAAAGTTGGCTTAAAGCTCAACATTCAGAAAACAAAGATCATGCATCTGGTCCCATCACTTCATGGCAAATAGATGGAGAAACAGTGGAAACAGTGGCTGACTTTATATTTCTGGGCTCCAAAATCACTGCAGATGGTGACTGCAGCCATGAAATAGAAAGACGCTTACTCCTTGGAAGAAAAGGTATGACCAACCTAGACAGCATATTCAAAAGGAGAGACATTACTTTGTCAACGAAGGTCCATCTAATCAAGGCTATGGTTTTTCCAGTGGTCATGTATGGATGTGAGAGTTGGACTGTGAAGAAAGCTGAGCGCTGAAAAATTGATGCTTTTGAACTGTGGTGTTGGAGGAGACTCTTGAGAGTCCCTTGGACTGCAAGGAGATCCAATAACCCAAAGGAAATCAGTCCTGAATGGTCATTGGAAGGGCTGATGTTGAAGCTGAAACTCCAATATTTTGGCCACAGCTGACTCCATTTGAAAAGACACTGATGCTGGGAAAGATTGAAAATGGGAGAAGGGGATGACAGAGGATGAGGTGGTTGGATGGCATCACCGACTCAATGGACATGAGTTTGAGTAAATTCCGGGAGTTGGTGATGGACAGAGAGGCCTGGTGTGCTGGCCTGGCATCCATGGGGTCACAAAGAGTCGGAAATGACTGAGCAACTGAACTGAAAATGCAGTGAAGCCATCTGGACCTGGGCTTTTTCTTCATTGGAAGTGTTTGGTTATTATTTCAGTCTCTTTACTTGTTATAGGCCTGTGTTAGTTTGCTATGGCTACCATAACACAGTACCACAGACTGGGTGGTTTGTACCACAGAGGCTGATTTTTTCCCACAGTTTTGGAGGCTGGCAATCCAAGATCAAGGTGCCAGCAGGGCTGGTTTCCTCTGAGGGTCATAAGGGTAAGATCTTCCCCTTCAGACAAGTTGCTACCCATAAAATACTAAGAGCCTTCATCTCTTCACTGAACAAGACTGCTGCTTTGCCAATTATATTGCTTGTCTTCCTTCCTTATAGATATGATGTATTGAGATACTCAGTCACTGAATTATCTTATCTAGGGCAAGCACCGGCTTCTTTGAAGCTTTCCCAACCAACCCCAAATCCCATAATAGTTTCTTTCTAACTCCCTCTTACTGGGACTCCCAGAAGTTCTGTGTGGAGTCCATTCTCTTTTGCTATGATGAGTAATAAACCCACCCTACTTGACTACAGGTATTTTCCTGGTGGTCTTTGGGTGAAAGGCAATGACACACGAGCTATCCTCTTTTAACCCCTTCTCTTCTATCCAACTTCAGCAAAAATTTCTCCACCCCAATCCATGTATGCTTAGTGGCTCAGTTGTGTCTGACTCTTTGTGACCCCATAGATAGTAGCCCACCAGGCTCCTCTGTCAATGGAGTTTCTCCAGGCAAGGATACTGGAGAGGGTTGACATGCTCTCCCTCGAGGCATCTTCCCAACTCAGGGATCAAACCCAGGTCTTCCGCATTGCAGGCAGATTCTTTACCATCTGAGCCACCAGAAAAGCCCAAGAATACTGAAGTGGGTAGCCTACTCCTTCTCCAGGGGAACTTCCTGACCCAGGAATTGAACCGGGGTTTCCTGCATTGCAGGCAGATTCTTTACCAGCTGAGCTTTAGCCCCAATCCATAGTACACTCTCTAATACCCTTCACTGATGGGTCCTTGTACCTGGCAAGCATCCTTCTTGGTGGGGCATCTTTGCGACTTCTCTGGCCAGCAAACTTCAGTGGCATTTGTAGAAAACCCATGGTGCCATGCAGCCTACCCTCCTGTTTCTCTGTGCCCATCCTTCTCACCAAATGTCTAATTGGAAAATGGAATGTTTGTCTCCCTGTATTGCAATCATCACATATACATTGGCTTCCCACCCTCCTTAACTTGGCTTTTTTGGGTGGGGATGGGGAGTGGCATGGGAGAGGAGAAGCTCCTTGCATCCTCCAATAGGCTTTTATCCCCCAACCTCCTTGTATGAGTGGGGGTTAGTGTGCTGCTGGGGTTGACTGAGGTAGGGCTATTTATGAAAAATTCGAGGAATAGTCTGCTCCAGTTCTGGTGGCCCTTTTTCAGAATGTGGGGACACATTATTTTGGGTTATGGATCTTACTGTCATTTTCAGGCAAGAGAAAAGTTGTTCTCTTCAACAGTATGTTATAGTAATTATCTATCATCTTTATCATCATCTCACTTTTCCCCCTCTCCTTCCTCCTTCTTCATCATCATCAGTAAGATTTTCAGATGGTGGGGTGGGATATGGGTAACCATGCTAGTGCAGATAAACAGCACATAAAAAGGAATGAAGGCAGTGGAAACCATTTCAGTACATTCCAGCAACCAGAAAATGTCCAGCACAGCTGAAGGAAGGTGTGTATTGGGAGAAATGGGGGGAAATGAGTCTGGAAAGAGGGGAGATGTTAGATGACCTGGGACTTTGCAGATCATGCCCAGGACTTTGAATTGCGACTTCTAGCTGACAGTGAGTTGCTGAAGGATGCAGGGAAGAGGCAAGATCAAGTTTGCAATGTAGGAAGATCAATACAGAGGAGGGAAATGGATTCAAATGGAGATGGACTTGAAGAAGGAGTGTAATGTCCACAGTGCAGAGGCTCCTTGAAGACTATGCAGTGGCTTCCTGGGAGTTAGAAAACAGTGCCCCAAATGAGCAGCTGCAGGACTGAGGGTACAAGATGGGCAAGCAGCTGGCACTAAGAACAAGCAACATCTTTCTCCGGAGAAAGGACCAAGCTCCACCAAGGTGCGTGCCCTGGCAGGTGGAAGGAAGGCTGAACTTTAGCCTCACTTGTTCCCTGGGCTGGGCACCCTTGTGTAGTGTGCAAAGCCTTACAGGGAAGTTTGCTCTGGTGCCAACACTGTCTGGTTCAGAACTGGCACTCAATTAAAAAGCTTGGAAAGTAAATGGATGAAAGGGAAGATCAGTTGGACAGCCTCAACCACCCACTACTGCCAACTACTACTGCCATCCAGGCAGAAATCAATGAGAGCTTGGAGCAAGTTGTGGCCGTGGGACTGCAGGGAATGGACCATATCATTTCTTATCCTTCCTGGATACATTTGTAGCACAAGGGGGCCACTGTTCATAATTACTCTGGACAACAGGCATAAATCAAGATCGTCCTGGACACCAGGAACATATGGTCCTCCTAAGTAGAGAGGAAGGGATGATTGGGGGATCTTTAAGAGGTAGAATCTATCAGGCCTCAGGAAGCATCTGACTGGGAAGCCACTCAAGAGAAACCTCGACATTTCCTGCATGGAAGATGAGATAATAGTTGCTGTGGAAGCAGGTTTGTGTTGGGGGAAGGAGATAGCCATTTATAGGTGTTAATAGCCTATGTGAAGCTAAAGCTCCAATAATTTGGAGATCTGATGCAAAGAACTGACTTATTGGAAAAGACCTTGATGCTGGGAAAGATTGAAGGGGGGAGGAGAAGGGGACGACAGAGAATGAGATGGTTGGATGGCATCACCAATTCAATGGACATGAGTTTGAGTAAACTCCGGGAGCTGATGATGGACCAGAAGCCTGCCATGTTGCAATCCATGGGGTCACAAAGAGTCAGACACGATTGAGTAACTGAACTGTACTGAATAGCCTATAAAATTCAGTATTAGAGACAGAACTTGGAGGACTCTCTCGAGGTCACTGATTTGGGACATGCTGATTCTTTTTTAATTAATTAGTTAATTTGGTCATATTGAGTCTTAGTTCTGGCACGTGGGATCTTTCTTTGAAGTGCGCGGACTCTCTAGCTGCAGTGGATGGGCCCAGCAGTTGTAGCACACGGGCTAAGACCCCAAGGCATGTGGGGTCTTAGTTCCCCAACCAGGGATCGAACCTGCATCCCTTGCATTGCAAAGCAGATTCTCAGGGAAGTTCCTGGCCATGCTAATTCTTTACAAAAGCAGGTCTGTCCTTTTTGGACAGTTCTAGAAAGGGAAGCAAGAGAAGTTCTCTAATAATTATATCACATTGCTCTAGGGGTGCTGCAGGGCCCTAAGAGTCAGCCCTTAAAGTTTGTTTTCTCTGTATGTGAAGTCTCTCAATGATAAAACCTTGTTGTTTAATAAAGGACAGAACTGATTTCTTTATCGCCTTTCTATATCTGACCTCTTAAAAGACCTATCACTATGCAGGGAAATAGCTAATGATATAATTGAAAAGGCAATAATAGCCTATAAAATTCAATACTAGAGACAGAACTTGGAGGACTTCTCTAGAGGTCATTGAAAGCTAGCTGACGGGGGTGTGCTGTTAGCCCTGATCGTAGGTCATCAGGGGCACAGAGATAACCGAGAACTCTAAAAGATCATCGAGGAAGATGCTCTTGTTTGTATTCTGCTCTGTTATTTGACAGTCTTTCAAGATTTAAGAAAGTCACTGAATAATAAGCCAACTTCCAAATATACAGAGTTGCAAAGAAAATGTAGGCTTAAGTTCTGGAGCTTCATTTACCGGCTTACTGTAGTAGATATATCACATGAGGATCTGAAACCTCTAGGAGTTTCATTTCCCGGCTTAAAATTCATTGTTTTACACCTTAACTTTGAATTGACATAGACTTTTACATTTACATTCCTGTATAAAATAAATTAGAGAGCATTGCTTTTGGTGACAACAAGTAGGAAGAAATCTCTTTGGGTTATTCCATAATTAGGCTCTATCCTCTTTTGTTGTGGGGGAAATGATATGATCATTTGGTGGTAAATGATTCAGTGCCCTCACATTAATCTTCCAGTTGCCTGATTCCATAATTCACCTTGGCAAAGTAGAAGAATGACAAATGAAAAATGGCTCCTCAAGGTAAGCGGTGTGGCAGAATGTGAAACCAGGAGGGAAAAATCATTGTCACGGGATAAGGGTTCAGTCACAAACTTCACTGTGAGTACAGCTGTGCTCATGAAGGGGTCACATGGGTGTCTTTGAAAATTTGTGTTGATGTTTATCCTGAGTGCCTGGATCCCTTCCCTTCTGAACAGATCATCAGCTACGATGTTAAGAAGTTGAGTAACACATTTTCTTTCCCTGATGCTGGTTTTTTCCTAAGCTTGTTAAGGGATTAGAATAGCAACATTCCTTTCAGTGACGCTACAGATTGACTTTTGAAAAGCTGATTACCCAAAGGACGTGAATGTTGCTTTATTATATTCCTGCCATGGAGCTACCTCGCTGGGATGTCTGCCTCTTAGGGGAATAACAAGCTAATTCCAGTATCTTCAAACTCCATAACTATCAAATTTCAAATTCAAATCCCTTCATGCCTAGCCACTTCCCTCATTAGCACCTCCTCATAGTTTCATATAAACGCTTGCTTTTTAAGACATGGTGATGGGCCAGAACAGAGGGGATCCTGGAAAAGTGTAAGACCTTCTTCTTTTTGATTCTTGTTGAGTGGAATTCTCTCAGGTCATTTGAGTATATTCCTGATGCCTTCTTGAGAAGTAATATTTTAAAGTTTTCTCCAAGGTTCAAGGGTGAAAATTTTGTGCTCGAAACTATCCTCAAAGCCCATGGTAGGTTGGCTTGAAAGTCAAAGCTTTTAGGGGTGGGGGAGGTTTCCCAGTGATCTTACTGCAGAAAAAGTAATTTGGGGATGAGATAGTCAAGAGAGGGGAGAGACGATATGACCTTAAGAGAAAGGAACTCCTTGGCCCTCAGTGAAGTCACTGTGTGTGGTCCCAGGTCTCAGAAATCCACCTGGCAGGTTAGCATATAGCAGGGAGCTCTAGTGGAGGGGTGACCTGCCTCAGGGGTGGGAAGTAGAGCTGCTGAGTTGTCCTGGTAGGTGTGCAGTGAGTGGCAGGAGGGGCTTGTAGTGGCAATGACATAGGTGTGGGAAAACCTTCCACCTCTTTAGCCATGGCAGTGAGGTGATGGCCATTCCAGAACCCAGGAAATTGACTTACTGCGGGAAAGTGACACCTTCATGTGCCTCTCAGAAACCATCTTGCTAAATCTTTTTGGGTCACATTCTTTTTTTAAAAATTATTTATGGCTTTGCTGGGTCTTCTTTGCTGTGTGGGCTTCTCATTGTGATGGCTTCTCTTGTTGCAGAGCACAGGGTCTGGGGCTCTTGGGCTTCAGTGGTTGTGGCACGTGGGTTCAGCAGTTGCAGCTACCAGTTCTAGAGCACAAGCTTAGTAATTGTGGAGAGGCGCACAGGCTTAGTTGCTCTTCGACATGTGGAATCTTCCTGGATCAGGGATGGAACCTGTTTCTCCTTCATCGGTAGGTAGATTCTTTACCAGTGAACCACCAGGAAAGCCCCCTTGGGTAACATTCTTAATGTGATTCTAATGCACTAGCATTTGCAAGAAGAACTCTTCGGGGACTTATTTAGAGCTCTTCTCCAGAGAGGGCAATGGCGCCCCACTCCAGTACTCTTGCCTGGAAATCCCACGGGCGGAGGAGCCTGGTAGGCTGCAGTCAGTGGGGTCACTAAGAGTCGGACATGACTGAGCGCCTTCACTTTCACTTTTCACTTCATGCATTGGAGAAGGAAATGGCAACCCACGCCAGTGTTCTTGCCTGGAGAATCCCAGAGATGGGGGAGCCTGGTGGGCTGCCGTCTATGGGGCTGCACAGAGTCGGACATGACTGAAGCAACTTAGCAGCAGCAGCAGCAGCAGCAGGTATAGCTGCATCAACCATTTAGAACATACAAATTCTTTACCTGGGTTCTCTTGAGGCAGCTCTGGTTAGTCGAGGTTTTATTCTCAAATAAATACCGTTGATTTAACACCTCCAGTTGATAGAAAAAATGCAATACTTCTTACAATTTTCTTTCTTTCCCCAACAAAGATTGAACCCTTAACCCCTGTAGTGTGGAAGTGTGGAGTCCTGACCACTGAACCACCAGGGAATTTCTTGGTGGAAGTTTTATTTAGAAGGTACTTAAAACCTGTCCTTCAGTTGCATCCCTTCACCCTTCTCCTTTGACCCCCATGATTTGCCAAACTGAAAGGCTTCTGGTTTCTTGGACATATCATCTTCTCTAGACGTCTCATGTGCTATTTCTGCTTTATGTTGTTCCCTGGTGAAACTGAGCGTTCATCTCCTTCCCACGACCCTGCTTTCTCTGTCTGCTTCCTTTGCCTGTTTCCCTTCAGGGAGTGGTCTTTCTGAACCCCAGCCATGTCTGAACTCCACGGTTTGTTGGCAGGTCTGTCTGGTGCCCGTCTGCCCACGTGCTCTCTGTGTTGTCCACTCCACAAGTTCAGTCCCTTCCTTCTCAGAGCTGACTTGAACTACTTGTCATCTATGTGTATCATATTCTCCATGTACATGTCTACACCTCAGGCTGTGTCCCCCCACATCCCCTGAGTTGGTTTGTCCCCAAGGGCTTCCTTCCTTTCAGTAAGCATAGCACATCCCAGCTTCCAGGCTTTCCAAATCCACCCATCCTGCCTTTACCAAGGATTTTCTCTTTCTGTGGGGGCTTTGAGGGTAGGAGGAAAAATAAACTCTGACTGGAATTTGCTTGTCAGAATCTTTTCTTTTGGAGTCTATTTTTAAGACATTCAGGGCTTGGAGGGGTGGGGATGGGTGGGTGTGTGAAAACCATTCTCAAAGGGTTAAGGCATTCTGCTCTGATACCCTAGAGCCTCCTTGCCTCTCCCTTGGGTCTCAGCTCAGACATTGCTCTCCGTGGGAAGAACATCCTCTAACCCTCAGGTCTGGTGGAGTGGCCTCTCCTGGCCATATTCTACCCCTCAGCTTCATTGCCCTGCATCCAACCAACAGACTGTGCAATCTCAAGGATGATGACTGGCTTTAAAAACTGATTTACTACTAATGCTCTAGCAGTCAGCCCAATAGGAGCATGCATGCACGTGTGAGTGAATGCAGGAATGAATGGCTGCTCTATATTCCTTCTACCGTATAAAGACATCTCAGTCACCATACATTCTCTAGACTCTGTGTGTGTGTGTGTGTGTGTCTGAGGGGGTTCCTTTCTTCTCTTATTCCAGTTTCCAGTCACTTCTAACTGTATGATCTTGAGTAAGGAACTTAACCTCTCTGTGCTTCAGATTTTTCATCTATAATGTGAGGATAAGAATAGCACTTACTTCACGAGGTTGTAGGGACATCGAGTGAACTAATACACATAGAACACTTAGAATAGTACTTGGGATCTAATTAACCACCAATAAATGTTATTTTTCAACATTTCCTGTACATTCCTCACTGTTTTCAAAGGGTTACTAAATCAATTATTTTTTTCAAAATTGATGGAATAAAATATTGTTGGACATTTTCCTCTCACTAGGTTGGGGGGAGTTATGTGAACACAGCTTTATTTTCCTGTTTCTTTGCTTCTGCATTTGACTCCTCCTGTGTTTTTTGGAGGGACTTGGGGTACTGAAGAGGGTGGGTGGATAGCTCTGTTGGTAGCCTTTAGGGCTAAATGGCTTTGCAAGCCACATTTAGGATATTAGTGATACCTGAGGTTTGCGACTTAAGTTTGAAGATGTTTTAACAGTTTTACAAGGACCTTCCCATTAAAAAACAAAACAAAACAATAAGCCAACAGAGAAACACAACCTTACATGAACGCTAATAAAATGGTGCCTGGCACAAGATGAAAACTTATTTGTGTAGGGCTGGTCTTCTTAGCCTGACTTGCAAGATTTACAGGCTGGATCTCTGAGCCACTGCTGATGGAAAGTCCTCTGGAGAATAGTCTGCATTTCTTGAAAAGCACTGCTTCCTCTGTGCCCATGGAGTTCTTTAGTCTCAGGGTTGCTACTTTAGGACCTACTGAAGTTTGTGGATCCTGCTTCTTCATTCTTTTAAAAGAAACAAAAAGGCCAAGGTTCCGAGACATCAAAGGGCTTTCCTATTGCTCTTTAATTCTCAAAGAGTAGGAAATGACTTTTGAATATTTGTCACACCGATTTCCGCCCCCTACTGGTGAGATACTGTTTTTCCCCACAAGGCTAAATAGCTCTAGTCTCACTTTTTAAGGGCAGCGTGCACACAGAGAGTTCTGCTCACAAACAGGTTGATTCAAAGGGGTTGGGACGGTGCTGTTTTTATCCCTTTTTATTATCTCCTATGTGGCAGAAGTGATGATTGGTCTCAACATCCAATTTGAATTTAATTACATCACTGGAAGCCCCTTCATAGAGAAGTCCACCTCTGCTCTGTAGTAGCAGCTGCCGCCGCTGCTGCTAAGTCGCTTCATTGAAAGTAAACTGACACAACTTTGTGGACAGGTGTCTCCCAGGAATCAGAGAAGCATTACATGTTCCACCTGTTGCACTATTTGCCTTTTTGGAAAAAGTGATGGCATATCTGAGATCAACTTGCTTAATATTCATAGATTCTCAGTTCCATCTTCTCTTCCAGAGAAAGGAAACATTGTTAATTTTATAGTGAGTGTTGGGGGGATGGTGTCTTAGGAATTTGATGAAGCAGAACCTTGATAAGAAAAGCCAGTAGATACTTTGGAAATGTCCTGTCATTCTGTCCTGAATAATGGAGGGGGTGGTGGTTGTATTAGCTTTCTATCGTTGCCTAACAAATTAACACAAGTTTAGCAGCTTGCATGATTAATTGGGTTCTCTGCCTAGGCTGAAATGAGTTTGGGTTGGTTTAGGTTCTTATCTGGAGAATTTGGGGCAAGAATCCAAGATCATTCAGGTTGTGGCAGAATCTAGTTCCTGTGGTTGTAGGACTAAAGTCTCCACTTTCTTGCTGGTTGTAGAGTGGTCAGCTTTCTGGTCCTTGCCTGTGGCTTTTTCCATCTTCGAAGCCATTACTTGTCAGATCCCTCTAGTGCTTCAAATCTCTCTGACTTCCTCTTCTGCCACCAATCACAGCATACTCTTTGTCTTTAAAGGGCTCATGTGGTTGCACTAAGCTCATCCGAACAGTCTCCTTTTGATTAACTCAAAGCCAATTGTTTGGAAATAATTAAATTATTTCTGTAGAATCTCTTGCCAGATAATATAATCAGGGACATGATATCTTATCATATTTACAGTTCTGGAGATTTAGGTGGGAAACTTTCGATGGTCAGTTTAGAATTGTGCCTATAACAGTAATCAAGTATTGTTTTCTCAAAGTAACTCTTCACTGAAGCCAAGCTTCTGTGGTTTCCCTTTATTACTTTTATGTACCTGTGAACTTTGCAGTTTGTTGCTGTGCTCTGTCTTATCAAATGGAATTTTTCCATTGGTTCAAAGAGGGTGCCAGTCTCCCAGGGCCTGATTCCTGGCACTCATCTGTTGGTTTTGGACTTTGAGGTTTGATGTTCCAAGCACCCATCTTGGTTTGGACCACACAGGAAGACCCATGAGAAGCAGATAGCAGTCAACAGAACCAGAGCTAACCTTCAAACCTGTGTGTTTTTAGTGTTAGAGGGAAAAAAGAAATTGCAGCTGTATTCACAGACTGATAATTATCGCATTAAATAACTTCTCAGACCTTGATTTAGCCATTATGAAAGATGTTTTGATCAAGAACATCTGGTGTTGTTTTCAATTAAATATTGTACCACTAAACTTTGATTAAAAACTGATTTAAAATTTTAATAGCCCCTTCTTTAGAAGATGGCTAAATGCAAAAAAGAAAAATGTCGCTTATTTAAATTGTTTTCCTCCCTTCTTTGTTGCTCTGTTTTAGCCAGATTCCCATTAATGACTGTTTAAAACCCACACAGTTTTGGATGCAGTAAATCCAGAGGCATAAATAAGATTACCATACCAATACTGCTGTTCTTACTCTTTTACTATTGATACCTCATTTTATTTTTATGCTTTAATTAAATTGAGTATATTTTATGTTTCAGTTTGCTTTAAAACAACTGCAGTGCATATAATTGACACTATTTCATCCTTGTTAGAAAGTGCTGAGTTGAATTAAACATACCAGTTCCATTTCCTTACATTTAATCTGTGGAAAAACTAAGACAGAAATAATATGAACTATATTTCTTTTCCAAGTTGCCTTGATAGGTGAAAATAATTAACCACTTAGTAATTACTAATAAAGGCTGAAATGAAATCTTTACTGTTATCATAACTCCTACCTATATAAAAATACTTAGTGGTATAAGGTAGTTTTACTTAGTAATTTTTCTCAGCTAATATGTAACAACAGAGAAGGCAATGGCACCTCACTCCAGTACTATTGCCTGGAAAATCCCATGGACGGAGGAACCTGGTGGGCTGCAGTCCATGGGGTCGCTAAAAGTCGGACATGACTGAGCGATTTCACTTTCACTTCTACTTTCATGCATTGGAGAAGGAAATGGCAACCCACTCCAGTGTTCTTGCCTGGAGAATCCCACGGATGGGGAGCCTGGTGGGCTGCCGTCTATGGGGTCGCACAGAGTCGGACACAACTGAAGCGACTTAGCAGCAATATATAACAAATAAATAAATACATTATTGCTATTTGATGTACTCCATATAAAGCATAAATATTCAAGCACATATTTTAATATATTTTTGCTTAAGATATCATATCTAACCTAAGTATTTTGGGTGGGGAAATGACATTATGCCATGCTTGTGAAGAGCAGGCTTGGTAAACTTTTTGGTTAAGGGCTGCATAGGAAATAGGGCTTCCCAGGTGGCCTTAGTGGTAAAGAACCCACCAGCTACAACAGGAGAGGTAAGAGATGCATGTTTGATCCTGGAGGCAGGAAGATTCCTTGGAGGAGGGCATGGTAAACCACTTCAGTATTCTTGCCTAGAGCATCCCGATGGACAGAGGAGCGTGGCAGGCTGCAGTCCACAGGGTAGCAAAGAGTCAGACCCGACTGAAGCAACTTAGCACGCACACCCATAGGAAATATTTTCAACTTTGTGGGCAGTAAAATCTTGAAACTATACAGATCTGTTGTTGTAGCATGAACGCAGCCAGAGATGATAGGTAAACAAATGAATGTGGCTGTGTTCCAACAAAACCTTATTTACAGGTGGTCAGTCCAGGGTTTGACCCCTGGGCTGTAGTTTGCTAAGTCTACTATCGATGATAATAACCAGGCACTGGCTAATGTCCACAGTTGAGAAAAATCAATTGTTCAATTGATGGGTTAGGGTCTGATTGGGGTCCTAATTTTTCTTTTCATAGATTTTTTTTTTTGTGCTTGCCTTTTGCAATAGTTTGTCTTAACTTAATTGATTGAGTCTCACATTGGAATTTCCTCCCACATCTTGTATTTTAAAATGGGCATCTACAATAATTTTAGACCATCAGATTTTTGCACCTGGTCTTATATCCCTGGATGTAAATGTCTCCTAGTTTTAGTCTAGGAACTTGAATAGAATTTGTATACTACTGTTGTGTGAAAACTGTGTGAATCTTAATTATGTTGAATTGGCTCATAGTGCTTTTCAAATCTCCTATATCCTTCTGCGTGTGTGCATGCTCAGGCTCTTCAGCCATGTCCGACTCTTTGCGACTCTGTGGACTGTAGCCTGCCAGGCGCCTCTGTCCATGGGATTCTCCAGGCAAGAGTGCTGGAGTGGGTTTCCATGCCTTCTTCCAGGGGATCTTTCCAACCCAAAGACTGAAACTCATCTCTTATGTCTCCTGCATTGGCAGGTGGATTCTTTACCACGATTGCCACCTGGGAAGCCCACTATATCCTTCTACTTCTCTGTATATTCTACTAACTTTTGAGAGTTTGGTAGTGAAACTCCAACTAAAAATCTTAATTTATCTACTTAAAAAATAATTGTCCTATATAATGGAACTATATGTAACCTTATTCTATATTTTCGAAGTCTCTTGTAAATGTGTTATCATATTTTCATAATTAAAAAAAGAGAAAGTGGGAGTCTAGGGAATTTCCTTGTGGTCCAGTGGTTAGGACTCTGTCCTTTCACTGCCAAAGTTCAATTCCTGGTTGGGGAACTAAGATTCTACAAACAAGGCTCACTGTGTAAGCAATAAATAAATAAGTGAAAAAAAAAATTGGGAGTTCAGGCTCATCATTTCCACAAGTCTAAATGAAGTCCACAAATAATTATCCTGATTAAAATATTCTCTCTGATGGTTCAGACTATAATGACAACATATTTATTTTACACACAAAGTTGTCCAAAGTCAGGCTGGAATTTGCAAGTCTCAGTTCATGCAATTGTGTTTTAGATTTAGTGCCAGTTTGAGGTGGGAAGAGGATCAAGCCCAGTGAAGAAGCCAGGAAGCATTTCTTGAATGGAACCTGGGAACTGAATATTGTTCTCTTGCTGGTGAAAAAACAAGAAGGATATCTCTCCTTACCTTTGGTTCATGGCAATGGATTTCCTCTCATATACAAAGTGCCTGTTAATGCAAAAGGCGCCTGGCCCACGCTCACGGTACGTTCCCATAGTGCTGCCTGTTGCTTTCTGTGGGCACAGCACTCTTATTCAAGAGCAGTCACTGACACCTACGTCAGTTGCTTTGTGGCAGAATAGCTGTGCCCTGGTCTGGAGTTGCTGACACAAATGTTATTTATTAAGGGCATATCACCTCAATGAAAAAGCAGATTCTAGATGATGTTAATTTTCAGAAAAGTGTGCATCTAGCCTGACAAACAGTTTTCTCATATGCCTGGGCTGAGGTGGGCTACACAGAAACAAAACGGCCTTTAAAACACTAGTATTTTGTTATGTAGGTAACATTGCCTTACATGTTTAAACCATTCAGTGTTAAATATCAATCTGCAACAGATTGGGGGAGGCATTAACAGTACTTATACTCACTATTTCATGAAGGGTCCATTATGTTCTAGGAATTTTGAACGTGTTTTCTTTAATCCTTACAATAATCATATGAGATATGAACTGTTAGTACCATCTCACCTATATGGAGGCTTAGAGGTTTTAAGTGACTTGCAAAAGATGGCAAAGCTGGTAAATGGTGGAGTTGGAATTCATGCTTTGAAAGCAAAGCCCTTGTCTTTCTCTTATGATAGGTGTTCTGATACGGATTCAGGCCAGTGCTTCCCCATGACCACGCCCTACCTCAGAGCAGTTAAGTCACAATCCCTAGATTGGGGCCTGGACTTGGGTAGCTTTCAAAAGTACACAAGGTGACATTCATCATTGGCCTTTAAAACACTAGTATTTTCTTATGTAGGTAACATTGCCTTACATGTTTAAACCATTCAGTGTTAAATATCAATCTGCAACAGATTGGGGGAGGCATTAACAGTACTTATACTCACTATTTCATGAAGGGCCCATTATGTTCTAGGAATTTTGAACGTGTTTTCTTTAATCCTTACAATAATCATATGAGATATGAACTGTTAGCACCATCTCACCTATATGGAGGCTTAGAGGTTTTAAGTGACTTGCAAAAGATGGCAAAGCTGGTAAATGGTGGAGTTGGAATTCATGCTTTGAAAGCAAAGCCCTTGTCTTTCTCTTATGATAAGTGTTCTGATACGGATTCAGGCCAGTGCTTTCCCATGACCACGCCCTACCTCAGAGCAGTTAAGTCACAATCCCTAGATTGGGGCCTGGACTTGGGTAGCTTTCAAAAGTACACAAGGTGACATTCATCATGGGTCTCGGGAATGGTCTAGTGACAACTGCATTTGGGTAAAGGCTGGGCTTATCCCGGTTGTTAAATGTACAGTTAATCTATGTCACCCTTGAAGATCCCTTGGAGGAGGGCACGACAACCCAGTCCAGTATTCTTGCCTGGGAAATGTCATGGACAGAGAAGCCTGGTGGGCTACAGTTTGGGTTTGTAAAGAGCTGGCCACAACTTAGTGACGAAACAGCAGCAGTAGTTCGCTGCCTCTGTCCATGTGCTATGAGCTGCTGTAGCAATCTCCAGTAGCCGCTTAGGAATCCGTGCCCTCTCCAAGAACACACTCATGGTGCATCCTCTTGCACCTGGCATGGAAGTCACATTTCATCTCTAGCTTACTGTGAGTCTTTGGGTTACCAACTTTGGGGTCTTTGTGTGGCATTTTTATTACCTGATTCTTGTCTTTCTCTTAGAAAGAAGCCTGGAGTAAGTCCCAAGTAGAAGTTAAAGCAAGGTAGTCCTTTGGTGGGGAAGAAGTGACTAACTTAGAACTGCAGAATCCAGAAAAGAATTGAAATCTCAGTGAATTTAACAAGCAGCAGTAGCTCGCTGCCTCTGTCCATGTGCTATGAGCTGCTGTAGCAATCGCCAGTAGCCGCTTAGGAATCCGTGCCCTCTCCAAGAACACACTCATGGTGCATCCTCTTGCACCTGGCATGGATGTCACATTTCATCTCTAGCTTACTGTAAGTCTTTGGGTTACCAACTTTGGGGTCTTTGTGTGGCATTTTATTACCTGATTCTTGTCTTTCTCTTAGAAAGAAGCCTGGAGTAAGTCCCAAATAGATGTTAAAACAAGGCGGTCTTTTGGTGGGGGGGAAGAAGTGACTAACTTAGAACTGCAGAATCCAGAAAAGAATTGAAATCTCAGTGAATTCTGAAGTTAGGCTATAGCATCTACAGACTGATAGTAGGGCAGGGCTAGTTGGGGCAGGCTTTTCTGGTAAAGAGGGAATAGCTTGAGGCAAGATCTGGAAGTAGGGGATACAGAGTGACCAAACAAAAAATGTTTTTTAACAAAAATCTTTGAGTGTATAGTTTGAGCCAGGTGTCTGCATGGTACTTCGCCCATGTGAATGGGATGGAGAACGGGTTGCACACACACTTGTGTACATATGTGTGTAGTAGGAGTTGGGGGGGAAGAAGTGACTAACTTAGAACTGCAGAATCCAGAAAAGAATTGAAATCTCAGTGAATTCTGAAGTTAGGCTATAGCATCTACAGACTGATAGTAGGGCAGGGCTAGTTGGGGCAGGCTTTTCTGGTAAAGAGGGAATAGCTTGAGGCAAGATCTGGAAGTAGGGGATACAGAGTGACCAAACAAAAAATGTTTTTTAACAAAAATCTTTGAGTGTATAGTTTGAGCAGGTGTCTGCATGGTACTTCGCCCATGTGAATGGGATGGAGAACGGGTTGCACACACACTTGTGTACATATGTGTGTAGTAGGAGGTAACTGCAAAGTGTCCAGCCCCCTCTGAGGCAGTTTTCAGTATCTTCTCCATCCAGAGATCCCTCTAGAGACCCAGCACCTCCCATTCTTTTGGGAAGGGTGGTCTCTGACCCCTCCTCCATGACCTGGCTGATTGGACCAAGGGCAGATGTCAAAATTAAAGGCACAAGTCTATTGGTTGGCTAGAGCACCAAGCGGATGATCTCTCTTGGGAATTTGAACCAATGATCACAGAGATTTCACAGCAGAGGGCTCTGGGTATGAAAGACCATGAGTTTACAGAGTGCTACCCCCTCATGCTGTTTTAGGGCCTTAGGCTACAGCAATGCACATGAGAAAGTCCTGTCCTCATCAAGCTTATATTAAAGTGGGGAAACAGCCAAACAAATAAGAAAATGTCAGTGGTTATTGTCCTAGTCAGTTTGGGCTGCTATAACTAAGTACCATAGACTCAGTGGTTTAGAACCTACAGAACCTTGTTTTTCTCAGTTCCAGAGGCTGGGAGTCTGAGAGTAGAGTGCCAGAGTGGTCAGGTTCCGGTGAGGACCTGCTTCTTGATTTGCAGACAGCTGTCTTTTAGCTATACCCTCACATGGTGAAAAGAGGGCTATGTATCTCTTTGGCCTTGTGTTCTAAGGGCACTAATCCCATTTTTGAGGGCTCCACCCTCATGGTCCAATTGCCAAAGGCCCCATCCTAAATAACATCACAGTGGGGATTCAGTTTCAACAAGTGAGTTGTGTGAGGGGGAGGGGACAAAAACATTTGATACATTGCAGTGATAAAGGAAACGGAATGATAAAACAGGGTCATCCGATGGAGTATAATTGGGTGAGATAGATATCACCATATGCGGAGGTCAAGGAAGGCCTTTCCAAGAGGGTGACAGAAGCAAGTGGGCAGAGGGCCCTTGGCCACAAGCGGGAAAGTAGTACAACACACACACACACACACACACACACACACACGCACACGCACACCCTCTTTTGAGCTAGCTCGACTGGGCCTCCCATTCTGCAAGCCAAAATGCTTCAACTAAGAACAGGGATAAATGGAGGAAGAGTCTGGATGGCAGTCTGCAGTTCTGGACTTCGCTCTGTCTCTGAAAGGGCTTTTGAGCAGTGTAGAGCGTGTCTTCATGCTCTAGTGTCAGGAAAAACACTCCTTTTTGAGAGTGGAAAGCTGCTGATTGTACTGAAGCATGCCTTCCTCTGCCAACTGCTGGAACAAGAAAAACAACCATCGCCATCCTGACTGCCAGCAATCTGGCCAGCCACCACCTGTTCTCAATGCCTGTGTGCTGTGTTTAGCTTAGCTGGGCAGCTCCAACAGCACCTGGGATGCAAAAACATCCTGAATTTCTCGAAACACTGCAGTGGGGCTGTTTAAACAGCACGATATTCAGGAAATAGTCATTATCTCCATACCTCCTGCATCCAGTGGAGTGGATTATTGGATGAGCTTCAGAGGGCAGCTCCAGTGAGTGCCAGGTCCTACCCACCTAGATCTTTCGTCCGCGGGGCTATGCTGCCAGTGGGGAGGTGGGGTCAATGGAGCCAGGCTGCTCCTCAAGATGTTGGAGAGGAATTTGGGCTTGATTCTTACCTCTGGGTGGGATCGTCTTTGCACATCAAATGAAATGTCTGCATCAGCACAAACAGTGGGTGCAGATTTTCCAGGGAAGGGAAGAAACTGCTGCTTCTGCATGTATTTTCCACAGGGGCTACTTTGGCTAGCAACAAGGGGGGAAAGGTGGAGGTAGGCAAAAGAGTCTCGTGTCTCTTCACTTCCCTGGGGAAGAGAGAGGGTACACTGTCAGCCATCGCCTGGTGTCTTCTTCCCTTCATTGCCTCTTTCCCTTCCACACCTGGCAGTAATGTCCAGTGGAGTGGATTATTGGATGAGCTTCAGAGGGCAGCTCCAGTGAGTGCCAGGTCCTACCCACCTAGATCTTTCGTCCACGGGGCTATGCTGCCAGTGGGGAGGTGGGGTCAATGGAGCCAGGCTGCTCCTTAAGATGTTGGACAGGAATTTAGGCTTGATTCTTACCTCTGGGTGGGATCGTCTTTGCACATCAAATGAAATGTCTGCATCAGCACAAACAATGGGTGCAGATTTTCCAGGGAAGGGAAGAAACTGCTGCTTCTGCATATATTTTCCACAGGGGCTACTTTGGCTAGCAACAAGAGGGGGAAGGTGGAGGTAGGCAGAAGAGTCTCGTGTCTCTTCACTTCCCTGGGGAAGAGAGAGGGTACACTGTCAGCCATCGCCTGGTGTCTTCTTCCCTTCATTGCCTCTTTCCCTTCCACACCTGGCAGTAATGAAAGCTGACCTCAGAGGGAAAGCAATTGCTATCAGCTTGGGCTGGATGAGGTTCTCATCAGAGACACAGAGGTTGGTAGTCAATAACTCTGTGAGACTTTAAAATACTCTTCGTTTTACAACCACGTTCTGTCACCCTCTGGTGTACTCTGATGTGCAGGCCTATGCTTTTGTGGTTGTTAAACTTTACTTAAAAGTCAAACCCTTTATTCATGTGAATTTTATAGAGCTGGATTAGGGAGCAGGTCAGCTGAGCTACTTCCTAGGGAGGCAACTATAATGGATTCTGGAATAAATCAGAAATAGGGTACTTTTAAACTCAGGTTTCCACTTGCTGTTATCTTCAGAAGCTTCAAAATGTTCATTGTTCCTAATCCTAGTGAAGTGGAGGCCTTCATGTGGAAACAAAAACAAAAGCACAAAAATACTTTTGGATGGTGAGGGCCAATTTTGTTTTTGTGACCTCAGCACACATGAAATTCACTCTGCCCCCACCAAGCCTGGCTGGCCAGCCAGTAACTGCCAAAATTCTGAAAGCCAATGACATGTCGCTGAGTCTTGCTTACTGAGGACAAATGCTTTATTTTATCACATGAATTTTAAGCCCTTGAATGTCTCCTAAAATATGACTGACTTGGCTACATCCAGATTTGCATCCTAAATAAGAAACAAATATTTCAGAAAAATAGAACGTTTTGTTAACAGAATGACAAAACAAAACAGGATAAAAGCGCACTGAAAAAGCCACATAAGCTGCTTTTATCCCAGTGAGTCTGAAGGGCTGGGTCTGAGGGCACAATACTTTAGCAATTAGAAATAATGGAAAATCAGTGAAAGGAAAGACAACTGCAACAAGTTGAAGTATTATGTTAATGATAAGTATATGGGATCATCTGTTGTTCTGAACATATATAATTTTTATCAACAGAAGTCAGTTCATTTCTTTTTACTCTGACTATATACTTTCACTCAATATTTAAAGAATTGGCATGAACCATTCACCTGACCAGAGAGCCCATCTATCCTCGAGTAGCCTGACTAGGTGGAATCCTCATATGTGTAGAATGAGAGTAAGGTCTCTCTGGTTGAAGTGGGAGCTGGAAGACCCACAGCCAACTTTCTCCTCCTGCCCTGAAGCTGCTCTGTTTGGTCATCGTCTGATGGTTCCTAATCCTCATCTCTTTCTCTATACTCTTTAGTCTGCACCAACTGCATTCTTGTACTTTCCACCGCTTCTCAGCTGGTGGTCCCCAAATCCCAGTACTCAGAGCAGCCCTGGACCCCAACAAAGTCCATACTACATGGCAAGTGGTGAGAGAAAACATGAATCACCCTGCAGTGAGTTTTTGCAAAGCCAAATTAATAATACAAACCATTTTTTTTCATCATGGGATATCTACACTTGTATAGTTGTTTAAAAATTCTTCCTTTTGTGAAATAGTGAGGATAGCAGATTAAATAAATCTTTTGGGAGGCTAAATATAAAATTATTAACCCTGTGTTAGTTCTCAGGATTTTCATTAAAATTGTACTTGTCTATAAAATTCTAAAATCTGGGCACCACTGTCTTAAAGTACATTTTAAAGACACTCTGTGATTTATTGGAAAAAAAAAGAAATGTGTTTATTAAAAAAATTTAGAAAAAAACAGAATGATAGAATTGGTGACACCAAGAATATGAATGTGTCAGTAATCACAGGTTTCCCCTCTCTCTCCCTCCTTTTCTGAGAAGGCTGGACTCTAGAGTTTTGCTGTGCTGAGGAAACATGAGGCTGCAGAACTGATTAGTAATAGAAACTGGAGGAATAAAATAGAAGCAGGTGCGATGGAAGTGCCCACTAAAAAACATATGATAGAATTGGTGACGCCAAGAATATTAATGTGTCAGTAATCACAGGTTTCCCCTCTCTCTCCCTCCTTTTCTGAGAAGGCTGGGCTCTAGAGTTTTGCTGTGCTGAGGAAACATGAGGCTGCAGAACTGATTAGTAATAGAAACTGGAGGAATAAAATAGATACATACGAAGCAGGTGAGATGGAAGTGCCTATACATTTGGCACCACCTCTATCTATAAAAGAAAAGAAACAGTGAATTTGGAAGCTTGGGGCAATTATTGGATCCATTTAGTGTAGAGTAGTTTCTGTCATAGAGACTTTGCTGAAAAGAGGTGATAAAGAGGCCTTGAATACTTGCTTCATCTAAGTCTCAATTGAGTCGAGGGAACCGACTCTGCTCTTACTTGAGGGAAAGAGAAAGATGATTAAGTCATTAGTTAGACGAGGTAAGAGCTGACAACAATGATAAAGCATTGATATATCTAAAGGGAATTGTGTGTGTGTGTGTATGCTGCTCTAACAGCAGTATTTTACACTTTAAAAAAAAGAAAGTGACGTCAACTGATTTGTTTGCTGTCTATATAAAGCATTAAAAATGTTTTCACCGACACTGGAAGATGTTGACTGGTAGGGTATGTTTCTCCTCTTCCTGTGCTCCATACTTCAAGTCTGTCTGTCCCCGGTCCTGTCTCCTTCATTAGGTACCTGGAAGCACCCCATGAAATGAGCTACAAGACTGGGAAGGCATGAAGAAACTCTTTGCAGACTTAGTGAGGCTCCAGCAATGTCCTGTGGCGTTTAACTTCTGTCCACAGAACTTCTCACTGGGACGGATTTTCTTTATGAAATGGATTGGTGTTTTACCTGCACTAACCCTGGAAAGTAGGTATCTGCAGTGTCTTCCTGCACTTCTTTTCTGAGACTCTCTTCCTGTTCTCGGGTCTGTCCCCACTTGGGATGTTTCATATTCTCATAAAGTCTGTGCCCAGTGCCTATTTAGAGGACATCTCTGCTAAGGTGATATTTAGCCCTCCCCGTGGTACTAGAATTTCATAGGGGCCATCGAGGAAACCCAGTTTGACTGAAGTGTCATGAAACACATTTTTAATGGTAAAGTTTTAGGTCCAATAGGCTCCTGGGGAAGGGTTTTAAGGGTAAACATTAGGAGCCTTTGAACTCTATCCTGTGAGAAACTTCATTCTTAAAATTCCTGAGCTCACTGGACTCAGATGTCCTAGGATTGTGAACAGAATGGGGCTGATGCTCAGGCAGATAGGCAATTCTCATCTGCTGTTGGCCTAACTACCTTCTGCAGCATTTACAATTATTCTGGTAGCTAAATTAGCCAGTAATTCTTAATTCATCAGAAAGTGATAAAAATGATTGGTGCATTTGAGCAGCAAGGATGAAGTTTGGTCTGGCCTGGGGAGGGGGGAGGTGATGACACCTGGTATATATGCTGTCTTCCATTTGGTCCCATTCTCAGTCAAGCAGAAACTGTCTACAACCTGCGGTAGGTCAGGACATCAGAGATTTACGTTGGTAAATGGTGACTGGGCCTGGAATATGGGGTGACTTCTGAGGAACTCAGTCTACAAAAGTTTAAAGAATATGAGGATGCCTTTATCTTGGTCAAATGCAGACAATCAATCTGCCCTTTGCCTGTGATAAATCAGGACCTTCCAAGGGAAGGTCAAACAGTCCAGGATGGAAAATTGGCTGCAGAGCATCCAGCCTGACCTGGATGTAGAAATTTCTCCTGCCTTGTCTTGTCTCTTGCTGCAAATCATCCTGCGAGCAATAGGCAACAGCAACTTCAACTCACACACGTTTGAAGGATGGTGACTTGCGCGTTATCCATGGTGAAAATCAGAGCCAACAATCAATATGTATTTTCAGGCAAAGAACCATCATTCATTTCTGTTATCGGACAATCTCAGGCAGAAATCATATCTTTTGTGACTCGAATGCTCAACATTCTCAACTGCTTTTATTACTGTGACTGAGAATAGGGCTTTGCTTGGATTGGCATTGAGTTGCTGCAGTTTTCTGAACTGCCATTTCTACTGGGGTGTCCACCATCAGAATGAATTTTGGGAGAAGTGAAGGGGAAGAGAAGGAAAGAAAAGTTGCCCTTAGGGAACAAACTATTTTTGCTAGCTTGAAGCAGCTTAATTTGTTATCGCTGATACTGAGTGTAATGTTGATTTAACTTTTGCATTTGAGGGTATTGATTTTACAGTGAAAAGCCAAACACCAGCCGTTGTCTAACAATGACCAGCATGGTTAGAATTTCAGACCCAGTGTGGCATAGAGGATGAAGGGCTGCCAGAAGATAAAGGGTCTTGTCCTGGCTCTTTAAAGTTAGCTCAAGTTTGTTGTTCAGTCACTCAGTTGTGTCTGACTCTTTGTAACCCCACGGACTGCAGCACGCCAGGCCTCCCTGTCCTTCACTATCTTCTGGAGTTTGCTCAGACTCACGTCCATTGAGTCAATGATGCCATCCAACCATCTCATCCTCTGTCGCCCCCTCCTCCTCCTGCCTTCAGTCTTTCCCAGCCTCAGGGTCTTTTCCAATGAATCGGCTCTTTGCATCACTGTCCAAAATGTTGGCCTTCAGCTTCAGCATCAGTCCTTCCAATGAATATTCAGGGTTGATTTCCTTTATGATTGACTGGTTTGGTCTCCTTGCTGTCCAAGGGACTCTCAAGAGTCTTCTCCAGCACCACAGTTTGAAAACATCAATTCTTCGGTGCTCAATGAAGCATCAGTGCTTCAGCTTGAGTGGCACTAGCCAAGTCACTTTACCTCTGCGGGCTTCAGAATTTGCATCTCTCAGGAGATGGATGTGGAACACTTGATTTAAGATGCCTTCTAACTCCAAGAGTCCTTGACCCTATCATCAGGGTTGTTTTAGTCTTCATTAACATCATAAATGCCTAAAATAAAGCAGGTTTCTATTGAATGACAGCAGGCTGTTTCCAACTCTTTGCTGTGACAATGCTTCAGCGGACTTCAGGATTATACATATACACATTTTCATACTTGTGAGAGCATATCTGATATTTTTAGAATTAGACTTGCTAGAATAAGAGTTATTGCACAGAAAAAATTTTTTAAATAGATATTGACAAGTTACCTAACAAAACTGTAATGATATATGCTCTGTTACCCATTAAGATAGTTTTGGTGTCATGTGATAGAAAAGTCAATCCAAAGTGGAGAAAGAAAATTTAATGGACCTTGTACCAAAGGTAGAGAGGAAATCTGGTTTGAGGCATGGTTCGGTACAGGCTCGAAAATGATGTCATCTGGCATCAGTTTCTCTCTCCTGGCCTCTCAGCTCTACTTCCTCAGGCAAGTTTCCCTTCATGGAATTAACACAGCTTCATCATTTCAGCTTCTGGTCTAGTGAGGAATATCACACATTTCTATCCCTGAAGTTTTAGTCAGTGTCTCTTCGGCTTTAATGGGTCACGTGCCCATCTCTGAATCAGTGAGAGTGTCCGGGGTCATGAAGGCTTTTACTGGCCAAACCTGGAGCTGGATGTGTACTCAGCTCACCAGAACATCGTGATCCGAGGGTGGGACAAGATGGCTCACCAATTAGAGTTGGCAGCTCTTTCTGGAAGTAGGCCAATAGGTGGACTGTGAAATCAATAAAGGTGTATGGAGTCCTACTTACAGAGACAGACTCTCCCATGTGGATTTAGAAGTTTATAGAGGATGTTCCATCCTGAGAGCTGGCTTTCAGAAGAGCTGGCATAGAGGATCAATGCAGTGGTATGATTTAAATGACATTCTTTGCACTGCTGGCTGGGACTGTAATTATGTACTACTGAAATGTTTTTAAGAGCTATCCTTAGCTAAGATTGGCTTTATAACTGGAAAAGGAACACAAGTTTCTGTAAAAGAAAGGAGCAGATGTATTAAAGAACAAAAGCATCATAATGGTTTTGTTAAGGTTGCTATGGAAATGACTGAATGCAAATTTTATTTTAAGTCCCTTGAAGTTTGTCATCTGCAGAGAGGAGAGAAGTTTGGAGCAGGTGTTCATTTTTTCATTTGTTTAGCTTTGTTTAAAGAGAAAGAGATACCCTAAGGTTGGAGCAAAAATAATTTGAGGTATTTATCCTCCCCCAGATTATTTAAACACTTTAAAAAATTTAAATTTTTGTACAGTTTTTAAAGGTTACTTTCCATTTACAATTATTATAAAATATTGGTTATATTCCCCATGTTGTACAATATATCTTCAAGGATATATTGCCCCTTTCCCCCTCACACTGGTTGCCCCTAGTTTGTTCCTTATTTCTGTGAGTATGCTTTCTTTTTTGTTATATTCTCTCACTTGTTGTATTTTCTAGATTTCACATGTAAGTGATATCATATAATATTTGTCTTTCTCTGTCTGACTCGAGTTTGAGGTTTTTAATCTGAAAGAGACCAGATTATTTAGGCCAGTGGTTCTCATATTTGTGGGAGAATCATCTGGAAATTCTGTTAGATTTCTGCGCTGCATCCTAGAGACTCTGATTTAATGGTTCTGGCCATTTAGTAGTTCTGACACATGGCCCTTGTGTCTGCCTTCCTAATAAACTCCAAGTCCTGTTGGTGTGGAGGACTACACCTTGGGAAGCACTGCTCTAGGCACCTTCCCTCCTCTTAGTTTAAAACTTGGAGAGGTGAGGGGCTGGCTCAAGGTGACTCTGAGAGTAAGCAGAATTGGGGTTAGAATCAACTCCATCTTCTCCCTTTCCTGCATCCCCTCTGTAAGGAATTGAGCCCCAGGTTGGTGAGAGCCAAGGTAATAGAGCAGAGTTAGCAAAGAACCCAAATATTTTGACTTTTAGGCTTGTCCTTTCTTCATGTGTCTCCAAGGTTTCCACTTCTAGAGAAGTATAGTCCCAGGGGTTTGCAAATTTGCCCTTTCAGTAGCCAGGTTACCCAGAAAATGTTTGCCTTCAGAGCAGAGAACAAGGAGTTTGCACTGTTCAGTAAAATGAATCTTGAGCCTCATGATAGGGAAAGTCAATAATAATCAAAAGCCTCTCTGGCTTGGAATAAAAGGTTGTAGCTGGTGTTGGGGAGGAAAGACTGTCCCCTACCCTCTTAAGTTCAGTATCTGGAGTATGCAAATTAAACTAACAAAAGACCAAATGGCAGGAGAGAATAGTACAATCTTATGAATATTTTATTTGCACACAAGTTCAGAGAAAAGAAGTGAAACTCAAAGACATAGTGAGACTAGGGAGTTTATATGCCATTTTAACAAAGGAAAGTGGGTTTGGGCTTCAAGGGATGCAAATCATGGGGAAGCGACCAGGAAACATACCAGGGGAACTACTGGAAGACCCAGGTTATTTAGTAAGGTCTCTTTCTGCAAACTCTTCTCAGTGTGATAAGAATGCTCTTCCCTTCCTGGCATGGGATGGGAAGGCGAATATCTTCACCAAGGGAAATGCGTGCTCTGCTTGTAAGTGGATAAGAGGAAGGCAGAAAACTCTTTCTGTATCTAATGACTCTCAATTGCCTTTAGCTCAAAACAATCTTTATGTTGGCATATTGGGGGGGTGGCATATTCTGGATGCCTTCACTGGATTCAGAGACTTGCCAGCATCAAGGGTGATGGAACTCATATGTCTGTTAGTACACTGTCACAGGGTTTAGGGTGAGAGAGTGGGGTGACAGTCATCCAGCCCAAGGGAAGATATGCTTAGATTAAGAATTACTGAAAGGACTAATAAAATTAGATTTCAAATGATTTTATTTATTTTTATGAAAAAAATCTCCCCTTAATTGTGTGTTATGTTTTAGAGACTAGCAGTACTTAATGATGCAGCTTAATGAAGAATTCTATTTTGGCTTTTAGAAAATATCTATGTTAACCAGGCCCAGGTAAAGAAGAGCGATTTTTACCACTAGACAATTACTAAAGGACCATTATCTACCTTATCTCAATTATGGGCAACATAAGAAGGAAGAAATAAACAGCTGTAGGAGTGTTGGACTTGCAAACGCAAACCTATTAAGTGAAAGCAAATCTCATGATCCTCTTGCTTTAAAATATTTTCCCAACCTAGAGTCCCTGTGCTTGGATTAGGCACTCACTGCTTCCTGAGTTATCCTGCAAAATGTACACATGTTTGCATGTCATTCTGAAGGAGTTCATTTATCAGCTCACTTCTCTTGAGGCCAGGACAGGAACAGGAAGCAAAGCAGAAAATGACAGAAAGGCGCACAGAAAGGGGGTGCCTGGGGCCTGCAGACCTAGCCATACAAATACATTTATGTAAATTCAGTACTCTTCTCAGGATTATGTATGAATTTTTCCTTTCCAATTTAGGGACTATAGTTAGCAATTGGCCAGGTGGGAGGAGTATTTTGGGTACAGGGGACCATCTAAGAAACCCTGAAATCTCTCCCAATGGTAAGTCTGAAGTTTTTCTCCACCTCTGCTCTTCCTTTAAAGGGGCTCATGCCTTCCCAGACTTTCTGGTGCACTGTGTGTGTGTGTGTGTGCTAAGTTGCTTCAGTCCTGTCTGACTCCTTGTGACCCTGTGGACTGTGGCCTCTGTCCACGGGATTCTCCAGGCAAGAGTACTGGAGTGGGTTGTCAGGCCCACCTCCAGGAGATCTTCCCCACCCAGGGATCGAACCTGCGTCTCTTAAGTCCTCCTGCATTGGCAGGAAGGTTCTTTACACTAGCACCTGGGAAGCCTTGATGGGCTTAATTGTGTGTGAAGCCACCTGGGAAGCCCTCTGGTGCACTGTAGGTCATCAGAATTAAGCTGGAGGCTCTTCTCATCTGCAAGCCCCTGGCCGTAGCATATACTGGTGCTGGATTGGGTGAATTCAACCCCAGTTCTGCCAGCATGTGACCCATGGGCAAGTTACCAAACCTCCTAGAGCCTTGCTGTCCTCACTTATAACAGGGAAATGATCTATTTTCTCTATCTATCTCTATCTATCTACTCTATCACCCTCTTTCACACAATAGTGCAAATCAAGAGGAGGCATTATCAAATCTAGACAACTTCAGACTTTTTCAGAAGCAGATGTTGAGATGGAATTTGGGGTACATGACCCTGCTTATTTAACTTATATGCAGAGTACATCATGAGAAATGCTGGACTGGAAGAAACACAAGCTGGAATTAAGATTGCCGGGAGAAATAGCAATAACCTCAAATATGCAGATGACACCACCCTTTTGGCAGAAAGTGAAGAGGAGCTAAAAAGCCTCTTGATGAAAGTGAGAGAGGAGAATGAAAAAGTTGGCTTAAAGCTCAACATTCAGAAAACGAAGATCATGGCATCTGGCCCCATCACTTCATGGGAAATAGATGGGGAAACAGTAGAAACATTGTCAGACTATTTTTTTGGGCTCCAAAATCACTGCAGATGGTGACTGCAGCCATGAAATTAAAAGACGCTTACTCCTTGGAAGAAAAGTTATGATCAACCTAGATAGTATATTCAAAAGCAGAGACATTACTTTGCCGACTAAGGTCCGTCTAGTCAAGGCTATGGTTTTTCCTGTGGTCATGTATGGATGTGAGAGTTGGACTGTGAAGAAGGCTGAGTGCCGAAGAATTGATGCTTTTGAACTGTGGTGTTGGAGAAGACTCTTGAGAGTCCCTTGGACTGCAAGGAGATCCAACCAGTCCATTCTGAAGGAGATCAGCCCTGGGATTTCTTTGGAAGGAATGATGCTAAAACTGAAGCTCCGGTACTTTGGCCACCTTATGCAAAGAGTTGACTCATTGGAAAAGACCCTGATGCTGGAATGGATTGGGGGCAGGAGGAGAAGGGGACGACCGAGGATGAGATGGCTGGATGGCATCACGGACTCAATGGACGTGAGTCTGAGTGAACTCCTGGAGTTGGTGATGGACAGGGAGGCCTGGCGTACTGCGATTCATGGGGTCACGGAGAGTCGGACATGACTGAGTGACTGAACTGAACTGAACTGAACTGACCTCTCTGGGGTCCTCTCCTGTGAGTGGCAAGGGGAGAAGGCAAGCCTGGGCAGAGGGAGAACTGGGCTGGAGGGCAGGCCCCCCAAAGACCTGGAGTGACTCCTGCCCATCAGAGTGGCCCCATGAGGGGCTGAGATGGCTAGCTCTCTCCATCCCTGCCTCACTCAGCCACCCGATGAGGCTGCCTTGAGAAAGGCGCACCCTGAGGCGAGGCCGCTTCTTCATCAGAGGCAAGCCCTGAGCTAATGTCTGGAGTTGTTTGCTGTTCACAGTCCTGGAGCAGAGCAGCCAGGCCCTCCCTTAAGGCTGGGTTGGGGGCGCTTGTCTTTACATCTACCAGGTAGACACCCAACAAAATGCCTTCTCTGGCCACTGGAACCATCCTCTGTTTTTTTTGCTTTTTTCCCATCTTCTTTCCATTCTCCATCCTTCTGCTTCTCTTCCAGCTTCCACCTCAGCTCCTCTGAAACTCCCATTCACCCCCATAGTCCTGAGAGCCCACAGATCCCCTGAAGTGTGTGTGCCTCAGCTGTTCTCTGTACAGTTCTATGTAAGCAGGAAGTTTAACATTTTGTTTTTTTTTTTTAATCTCATTCAGATAATTTGCCAGTTACTCATGACTCCTCTTTTACTTTGGTAGAGAGGAAAACCAGCCAGCTCTATTCTGCTGAATAGAACAACACAGATGCTGGTGAATGCACTGTGAGCCCACGGCCTGCCAGCTGCTACTAACAATAGGGAGGAGGCTTGCATGCCTTGCTAACAGATTTCCAAGAACACTGTGGGCTGCCAAAAAAGCCATTTGGGCTGGTTTCTTTCCCCTCTGTTACCTCTCCAAGAGATAAAGAGGCTGATGGATCACGATGGGAACATGGTTGTGATAACATTTGGGAGGAGGTGAATGTCAAGGGTGCTGGGAAGCCAATGTCCAATATAGAGACTAGGAGAAGATGGTAGATTTCTCATGCCTTTGGCATGCAGAAGCTGCTCTTGTCGGAAATTTGAAAATGTGTGGGCAATAGGAAGCCTGATAATGAGCAGAGAGTGGGAAACAGCTGGGAGGGCCCCCAGCTGGATTGGTGCCTGTCTTCCTCTGACTTGGGCATCACTCCCTGGAGACACGCATGTTTATGGGTGTTCTGGCCTGCTTCTTCTCTCTGAGCCTCTGGATCATTCTAAAGGCGGCAGAGAGGGAGCACATGTGCACCACTTGGCCTTGTGACAGAGAGGGCCACTGATTCTCTTCTGGCGATTGACGTGCTCTGTCTCCTTCGTCTGGGCTAGAAGCCCATGTAAGGGGCTGGAAGAGACCACCAGCTTCCTCCATGGAGGGCAACCATGACATCCACCCAGTAGGGGCCTCTTGTGCACTAGCTTCCTTTAGGAGTCCCACGAAGGGGACTAGGGGAGTCCTAGGGAAGTGGGAAATCCCTTTCAAAAACCATATCAAGCCTTGGCCATTCTTTCTTAAAACATTTTTACTTTGGTAAAAATACTTAATATGAGCTCCATCTCCTTAACAAATCTGAAATGCATACATTATTGTTGATTAGAGGTGCAATGTTGTACAGCAAGTCTCTAGAGCTTGTGAGCATGCATGCTAAGTTGCTCAGTTGTGTCTAGCTCTTTGTGACCTTAAGGACCATAGCCTGCCAGGCTCCTCTGTCCATGGGCTTCTCCAGGCAAGAATACTGGAGTGGGTTGTGATGCCCTCCTCCAGGGGATCTTCCCAACCCAGGGATTGAACCCCCTTCTCTTATGTCTCCTGTACTGGCAGGCAAGTTCTTTACCATTAGCACCACCTGGGAAGCCCCTCTAGAGCTTACTCATCTTATTTAACTGAAACGTTATGCCAGTTGGTTAATAACTCTACCTCTGTCCCTATATTCCAGGCTTTGAGTTTATGAACCTGTTTTGGATATCTCATATAAGTGGAAACATGCAGCGCTTGTCTTTCTGTGCCTGGGCTTATGTCACTTTGCATAATGTCCTCATGGGGCATCCACATTGCTGCTTTTTTTTTTTTTTTCTTTTTTAGACATTCTGTGGAAGAAGCCAACAGCAGGAACCCCCATTTAGTTCCATGTTTGGGGAGGTTAGCCTGGAATCCTGCCATGCCTTGTGCAGGAAGAGGAGTATGAGGTTTGGGTTGTTGAAACTTGATTCTTGCAGTGATGCTCCATGTCATTTGCGAGGACATGGCACCTGGAGAGGTTGAGGCACTTGCCCCAGGCCTCACTGATCATGAGCTGTGGGGGCGGGTCCCGAGTTTTGGCCCCATCTGGCTCCACAGTTGTTAGGTCTGTGGTGACTCTGCTTCTGATTTGCCTCCAATCAGAGAAGATGTGGGGACATGGACATCTAACCCCCTGAAGACTCAAGTCAGGCTGACTAAATACCCAGGGCTCCAGAGGATGCTGTCATCCCTGCATGTAAGTGGTCAGACATCCTCCGTGCTCTGCACTTGCTGGCCGCCAGCACATGTGGACACTGAGCCCTTGAAACGTGGCTCGTCCAAATTGAGACATGCTGCGCAAATTTTAAAGGCTTAGTATCAAAGAAGAAGGAAAACTAACTCCCTCACGATTTTTATATGGATTATATGCCAAAATGATATTTTAGATAAACTGAGTGCAATAATTATATTTAAAAACTATACTTGCATTTATAACAATATGAAACATTGCAATTAACTTCACTTGGTTCTTCTTTTTAAAACTGTGGCTACTTGAAAATTTAGAATACCCAAGTGGTTCACATTATATTTCTTTTTTAAATTTTAAAAACTTTTTCTTTTGTACTGGGGTATAGCCAGTTAACAAACAGTGCTGTGACAGTTTCAGGGGAACAGTGAAGGGACCTGACCATACATCCACATTACATTCTTACTGGATTACTCTAGATTCATCACAGCCCTGAATGCCTTTACTCTATCTTTAGCTTCTAGTTCTTCATTTGATATCACTGTTACTGGTGGTCACTGAGTCCATCATCTGCTTTGGACCTTGAAATTTAAGAAGTAGTCCACAGCATGGTGTTACTTTATACTCAGGGATGCATGGTTGGGGCTTCCCAGGTGACTCAGTGGAAAAGAATCCACCTGCCAATGCAGGAGAGACGGGTTTGATCCCTGGGTTGGGAAGATCCCCTGGAGGAGGGCATGGCAACCTGTTCCAGTATTCTTGCCTGGAGAATCCCATGGACAGAGGAGCCTGGTGGGCTACAGTCCATGGGATTGCAAAAAGTTGGACACAACTGAACATGCGCGCGCACACACACACACGCACACACACATGGTTATAATCAGGTGTTCATAGGGGTCGTGGCAGTTTAATGTCAATGAAGAAGTCTCCTGGGATTATTCACTCAACAGATATGTATGTAACATCTTCTTATTAATGAACTATTATGCCAGGTTCTGGAACAAGAAAAAATTGTCTCTGGGCTCAGAAAAAATTGTCTCTGGGAGCTTATAGTGGTGGGGCAATGGACCTTATGATGGTTAGTGTTATGTGTCAAAAGACCTGGTCTATGGTTCAGTTCAGTTCAGTTCAGTTCAGTCACTCAGTTGTGTCTGACTCTTTGCGACCCCATGAATCGCAGTACACCAGGCCTCCCGGTCCATCACCAACTCCCAGAGTTCACTCAGACTCACGTCCATCGAGTCAATGATGCCATCCAGCCATCTCATCCTCGGTCATCCCCTTCTCCTCCTGCCCCCAATCCCTCCCAGCATCAGGGTCTTTTCCAATGAGTCAGCTCTTCGCATGAGGTGGCCAAAGTACTGGAGCTTCAGCTTTAGCATCATTCCTTCTGGGTATTTTAGGATGTGATTAACATTCGAATCTGTAGACTGAGTAAAGCAGATTGCCACCCCCAATGTGGGTGGGCCTCATCCACTCAATGGAAGGTCTGAATAGAACAAAAGGCTGAGTGAGAAGGAATTTCAGCAGCGACCCCTTGAGATGGACAGCAGTCTGTTCCTGTCTTTGGGCTTGTGCTGGAATTTACACCTTTTGCTCTCTTGGGTTTGCAGCTTGCTGGCTGCAAATCTTGAGACTTTTTTTTTAGCTTCCATAGTCATATGCACCAACTCTCTGTAATAAATCTCTTTATCTCTCTCTGGAGAATCCTGATGAATCCAGACACTAAACAATGTACATACTGGATAATTTTATAACTGCTTAGGGATGTGGCATGTGGTGAGCTGATACGGAACTATCTAGGGGCATAGTCTATTCCACCATCTTCAGGGTTGCCCTAGGCCTTTCCCCAGAGCATCCTGGTCCTGGGTCACCTCCCCCAGTCTGGCCACCTCCTTGTGTCCACAGGGCAGGACATGAGCAGCCAAGTCTCTGCCTTAAGTCTGGGCCAGAGTGGAAAGGCTCTTCCTGTGCCTTTACCACTCTCTACCCCAGGCAGGGGAGGTCTGCTCTGTTTTTCTGTTCCCTTCATTTCCTTTTTATTATTTAAATTTTTTTTGATAAGATGAATGAGAGAAAATGAATACCTTGAACACTTCTGCCACTTGGCATCATGTATGTTTTATGAAGTTTTGACAGTGAAACAAAAAATTTCATCCTTCTTTATATAACTCAATACCACATTTGCAGTTTTAGAAATGTCTTGCATTCCTGGTGGAGAGCCTGGGAGTGGGTCGGGGGTGGGTACCACACTGTGGATGTAAGCATGTGGGGTTTGGATGCTGTGTGGTCAGATTAGCACGGATGTCAGTCCTGGCTGTCTACTGTCTGTGTGACCCTGGGCAAGTCATTCTGAGTTTCCAGACCCCAGCTTTCTTGTCTGTACGATGGGGCTCATACTGTGTACTAGGTGGGTTCCCAGGAGGATTAATGATAAAGTATAGAAAGCACCTAGCACCAGTCTAGCACACAACAGATGTCCAACTAGTGGTTTCTGTTGCCATGGTGAATACTTTTCATGCAGAGGTCCTATGTTCTCTTGTCCCTTTGTCCCAGTGAATCAGGTTGGCAGAGGGTCAGAGCCTGAGCACTTAGGTTAGAACTGTTCTGCACACTGTGCATGGATCCTGTGGGTTAGGGATTTGGACAACACATGCAGGAGTAGCTTGTCTGCTCCACCACGTCTGAGTGGGAAGACTTGGATGGCTGGAGGCTGGAATCATCCACAGGCTTCTTCACACACATCTGGCTGGGGGTGAGGTGGGTTCTCTGATGGCTAATAACATTGATGACATTTTCATATGATTATTGGCCATTTTAATATCTTCTTTGGAGAAATGTCTAGTCACATTCTTGGCCCATTTTAATATTGGGTCATCTTCTAAATTATTGACGTATATGAGTTCTTTATATATTCTAGATACAATTTCCTAATCAGATATTTGATTTGCAAATACTTTATCTCATTTTATAAGGCATCTTTTCACTTTCTTGACAGTGTCCTTTGAAGTACCAATTTCAAATTTTAAGTCCAATTTATCTGTTTTTATCTTGGTCAAAAATCAGTTGACCATAGTGTTAAGGTTTATTTTTGACTCCAGTTTTATTCCATTAATCTACATGTCAATCCTTTTGCCCATAGTAAACTTATGCCGTGATTACTATAGCTTGCAAATAAGTTTTGAAGTCAGGAAATGTGAGCCCTTCAACTCTGATCCTTTTCAGTATGTGATGTTTTGGCGTCAAAAACATATCCTATCAACAAAGCCAAAACTCTAGGTAAAACAGTGAAATAGACAATTTTGGGCAACCTGCCTCCCTTTCTATACCCTTTTTCTTTTTTATTCCCTGCAAGCATTTAGACTCTACATGCTTTCCATCAAAGTCTTTATCAAAAGCCGCTCTCTGGGGATGAATATAATAAACTTTTTCTTACTTAGGTAAAATGACTAAAGAAGCTTAAAGTCATTACCATTCTCAGGAGAATTTGCTTTTTAAAAAAGGGAACAAAAATGTCTTAAACCTGAGGAATTACTGTCTAATGGTAACATCTCTCTGTAAGCAGGCATAGAAAGTGCTTTTTTAAGTCAGGGAAGTCATCATATTGCATTCAAAAAGATGTTATGGATGGGCCCTTATCCTGCCTATGCCCATGGCCAACTTTGTTCAAAGTTTATTGATTCTTTCTTCCCCTACTGTGAGTTTTACACCCATTGCTTACTTACTTCATGACCTTGGGCAAATTAACCTCTATGAAGCTCAGTTTTCTCTTATGCAGTATGGAGAAAATCATTCTCACTGCAAAAAAAATGCCAGGCATTTGTTCTGTTTAGCTATGAAAAATAAGACTGACACACATTTGGACTTAACAAGTACAGCTCCAAAAACCAAATGACCTCATCGTGATCTCTCCAGGAACAAAGACAAGCTTTCCATTTAAGCAATTTAATTTTTCCTTTCGAAATCTCTAGGGATGGTATCTGAGAACCATTTAGGAAAGTCAAGTTTTATTGAAAACAATATCTGGGAAAATGGAATAGAGATACTCAATCTCTCTCCTCCTTCCTAGCAACTGCTGAATGTGGGACACCTTGCTCAGTCATATTTGATTTGGAATAACAATTTTTGTTTTTCACACCTAGTGAAGACCTGTTTTATGCTTTCCAAGCTCTTCCGAAGGATCAGCATATCTGATCCTCCAGGCATTCCTGCGAGACCAACTTTACTGCCATGTTACAGATGAACCAACTGAACCCAGAGAAGTAACAGACTTAATCCCCCAACCCTCTTTCTGTACACTTCACAGATTTGTAAGGCTGAGTGAGAATGATCTTGGCCCTTAAGACTGTCACCTACGCCATTCCAGACCCAGAGACCCATCTGTCTTTTGTTTCGTACACTTTTTGGAGATTTTATCTCATTTGGCCAATGGGAGTGCTTCTGTTCCTAGAAGCCTCTTTGTTGATGTTTAAAGCAGAGTTCCAAAGAATAGCAAGGAGAGATAAGAAAGCCTTCCTCAGTATTCAGTGCAAAGAAATAGAGGAAAACAATAGAATGGGAAAGACTAGAGATCTCTTCAAGAAAATTAGAGATACCAAGGGAACATTTTCATGCAAAGATGAGCTCAATAAAGGACAGAAATGGTATGGACCTAACAAAAGCAGAAGATATTAAGAAGAGGTGGCAAGAATACACAGAAGAACTGAACAAAAAAGATCTTCATGACCCAGATAATCACGATGGTGTGATCACTCACCTAGAGCCAGACATCCTAGAATGTGAAGTCAAGTGGGCCTTAGAAAGCATCACTATGAACAAAGCNTGGACAGGGAGGCCTGGAGTGCTGCGATTCATGGGGTCGCAAAGAGTCGGACACGACTGCGCAACTGAACTGAACTGAACTCCCAATTTTCCAAAGAGAGTAGGGGCCAGAAACTGAGTTGTTAATTGAGCATGCCTATGTGAGGAAAGGGTTTCCCTGGTAGCTCAGCTAGTAAAGGATCCTCCTGCAATGCAGGAGACCCTGGTTTGATTCCTGGGTCGAGAAGTGCTCCTGGAGAAGGGATAGGCTACCCACTCCAGTATTCTTGGGCTTCCAAGGTGGCTCAGACAATAAATAATCTGCCCACTATGTGGGAGACCTGGGTTAGATCCCTGGTTTGGGAAGATCCCCTGGAGAAGGGCATGGCAACCCAGTCCTGAAGAATCTCCATGGACAGAAGGGCCTGGCAAGCCACAGTCCATGGGGTCACAAAGAGTTGGACATGATTTAGCAACTAAGCATATGTGAGGAAGCCTCCACAAAAAGCCCAATAGTACAGGGTTTGGAGAGCTTTCAGTTTGGCGAACACATCCACACTGCTAGGGAGACATAGCTCCACAGGGACAAAAGCTCCTGTACTGGGACTCTCCCAGACCTCACCCAATGGAACTCTTCATCTGGCTGTTCCTCTGTATCCTTTATCATATTCTTCAATAAGGTAGTTGATGTAAGGGTTTCCCTGAGTTCGGCAAGCTGCTCTGGCAAATCAGTAGAACCTGAAGAAGGGGTTGTAGAAACCTCGGATTTATAGCCTAATCACACAGAGATTGTGGGTAACCTGGGGACCTACTACTTGCAATTGGCACCTGGGGTGGGGTGAGAGCAGTTTTGTGGGACTGAGACCTCAACCTCAGGGAACTGACACCATCTCCAGGTAGACAGTGTTAGAACTGAATTAAATTCTAGGACATCAGATGGTTGTCTCAAAGATTTACACCACACATATGGTGACCAGAAGTGTCAGAAATGCAGTGTTCTGAATAGTAAAGGAATCACACAGAAAAGAGACACAGGAGGAGAACGTAGGTTTTTCCTAATATACACAAGGCATTTTAGGAAGTGGAAATGATTGCTGAGATACACAATTCAGTTGATGAGCTCGAAAACAAAATAGACATGGCTAGTAGTCAAATTAGGACTCATAAGAAGACTTAAGAAATTTCTCACAATTTCCAGAAATAAGAGGTAGGCTATGTATGAGAAAAAAATTAAGGCATAGAAGACTGTAAACCACAATCTGTTCTACTAGCAGCAATGGTCTTGGTTTTTAATTAACAAATAAAACAGAATAGGCTTCACCAAGCACCAAGTTTACTTAGATTTAAAAATTCAGGATAAGAGAAAACACAACCACAGTATAAAGTCATCAGGAAGCATGTGCTCACACAAGATGAGGCTGAGTATTGTGTAGACAACTTTTGGCCTCAGATTAAAAGGCTCTATACGAAAGTGAATAGCAAGTCCTTAAAATTTTCCAACGGTGTACAGAAGAATTAATACTAATAAACAAAGTGAAAGTGAAAGTGAAGTCGCACAATCGTGTCCGACTCTTTGCGACCCGTGGACTGTAGCCTACCAAGCTCCTCCGTCCATGGGATTCCCCAGGCAAGAATACTGGAGTGGGTTGCCATTTCCTTCTCCAGGGGATCTCCCCGACCCAGGGATTGAACCCAGGTCTCCGGTTCAATAGTGGATCAGGAAGATCTCCTGGAGGAGGGCATAGCAACTCACTCCAGTATTCTTGCTGGGAAAACCCCAGGGACAGAGGATCCTGGTGGGTTAGAGTCCATGGGGTCGCAAAGAGTCAGACACGACTGAGCAGCTCTGGCAAACTAACATACTGCAAATTGATCTACAGATTCAATCTAACCTCCATCAAAATTCCAGCAAGTTTCTTTGCAGAGACCAGTAAGTTGATCTTAAAATTCCTATGGAAACTCAAGAAACCCATAATCTTGACAAAGCATAATAAAACTGGAAAACTCACAATGACCAATTTTAAAACTTGCTAGAAAGCAACACTAATTAAAACAATGTGGTCCATCAGAAGAATAGACAAAAGGATCAATGGAATAGAAATGAGATTCCAGAAATAAATCCTGACATTTACCACACTTACAGTCAACTGATTTTTGACAAGAAAATTCAAGGGAGAAAGAATGGTCTTTTCAAAAAATTGTGTTGACACAATAGAATATCCATATGAAAAGAATGAATTTCAATCCTACCTCACAGCAAACACAAGAATGAACTCAAAATTGATTAAAGGTGTAAATGTAAGAGCTCAAATTATAGAATTCTTTGAAGAAGATATAGAAGCAAATCTTTGTAACGCTGGATTAGACAATGGTTTGACATCAAAGCATAAGCAAAAACAGAAAAAAATAAATGAATCGGACATCAAATTTGAAAACCTTTATGCACCAAAGGATACTGTTAGGTAGTTAGAATATGAAAAAGGAGTCCGGAACGATGGTGGCTAAGAGACAAGGAAGGGAAAAGCCCGTGGGGGGTGGGGGGAAGGTCCAAGGACCGGAGTGAGGACCTCAGGTAGAACAAACAGCACTCCTGGCTAGCCCAATTTACATAGGGCAGGCCCAGGGGGAGGAAAAAACATTTAAAAAGAGGAGCCAAAGTGCCAGGGGTCTCTCTCCCTGAGCACGCACTCTCTCTCTCTTCTCTTCTCATCTCATCTTTTGGGTCGGCATGCCCTCACGCCTCGAGGATATATTTTCCTTTTATTTTCTAAATAAAACTGACCTGTAACACGGAGCTGTAACACTGATCTGTCTGAGAGCTGTGACACAGTCTGTCCGAGAGCTGAGATATGTTCTGTCCAAGGGCTTTAACGTCCGTCACTTCAAATTTCTGTTGTGACGAGACAGAACCGAGGAAATTACACACTCCCCTGACAATACCATTAAAAAATTGAAAAGACATCTCACACAATGGTAAGAAATATTTCCAAATCACATATATGTTAGAGACTTGGATCTAGAATATATAAAGAACTCTTTCAATTCAATGGTAAAACGCAGCAAGAGAAAAGCAACTAGAAACATACATAGAATTCCCATAAAAATTTCAGTTGAGGAACTTCCCTGGTGGTCCAGTGGTAAAGAATCCACCTACCAATGCAGGGAACGTGACTTTGATCCCTGGTTCAGGAAGATGTCGCATGCCAAGGGGTAATTAAGCCCCTCAGCCACAACTACTGAAGCCTATGTTCCCTAGAACCTGTGCTCCCCAACAAGAGAAGCCACCACAATAAGAAGCCTGCACACTGCAACTAAAAAGCCCACACAAGCAGCAACAGAAGATCTGGAGCAGACGAAAATAAAGATACAAAAATTATTTTTTTTAACTGCCAGCTGACTTTTCAGCAGAAATGGCTTACCTGGTAGCTCAGACAGTAAATAATCTACCTGAAATGCAGGAGACCCAGGTAGATGTGGGTTTGATCCCTGGATTGTGAAGATTCGCGGGAGAAGGGAATGGCAACGCATTCTAGTATTATTATCTGGGAAATCCCATGGGCAGAGGAGCCTGGTGGGCTACAGTCTATGGGGTTGCAAAGAGCCAACACGACTGAATGACTAAGCACAGCAGATAAGAAGGGAACAGCATGATATATTTTAAATGATGAAAGGAAAAAATCTACAACCAATAACACTGAGCTCAGGAAGGCTATCACTCAGATTTGAAGCACAGATAAAGAATTTTAAAGATAAGCAAAAACTAAAAAAAGTTCAGTATCACTAAACTACCTGAGAAGAAATGCTTTAAAAAATTCTCTAAGTAGAAAAGAATAGGCCACAACTAGAAATATTAAAAGTATGAAAAAAAAAATCTCATTGGTAAAAGGTAGTATAGTTCAACCATTTACAAAGCAAAGTTAAAAGACAAAGTAACCAAATCATCTATATCCACAATAAATAGGTTAAGATATACATAAAAGGATGTAAAATATGATGTCACAAACAGTAAATGGTGTGGTAGGGTGGTGAGGGTAGAAATGCAGGGTGGTTAAAATGTGTCTGACATTAAGAGATCAGAAACTTAAAATAATCAAATATATATCCATAAATAACCTCTTGGCCACCACAAACAGAATTACGTAACAGAGAAACAGGAAAGAAAGGAATCTAAATATAAGACTAAATATAGTCATCAAGCCACAAGGGAAGAGAGAAACAAAAAAGAATCAAAAAAGAACTACAAAAATAAACAGAATGTGGCCAACAAAATGGCAATAAGTACACACCTATTAACATTACTTCATTTTTGTTTTCCTGACAGCACTATGAGGTTTGCAGGATCTTACTTTCCTTATCACAGATCAAACCCCGGGCCACAGCAATAAAAAAGCGCCAAATCCTAACCACAGCACCACCGGGGAATTCCCTCAATAATTACTTTAAATGTAAGCAGATTAAATACTTCAATCAGAAGACAGAGTAGCTGAATGGGTAAAAAACCAAGACCCATCTAGAGGCTGCGGACAAGAGGTTCACCTCAAAGACACACACAGGCTGAAAATGAGATGAAAAAGGCATGCCATACAAATAGAAAATAAAAGAAAACTGAAGCCAAAATAAATATATTTAAAAATAAAGCCTATTAATATTTTAAAAATTAAAATTTATATTAAGCAAAGTGGTGGAAGAGAGAAAATAATACAAAAAATATGTAACATGTTTTTAATTTTAAAAGCCAAAGAACAAAAAAAGACTAGTACCCTAATGGGCTTACACTCCCATATATTTACCTACTTTAAATAGTAATCAAAATCTAGATGGGTGCATTCATCTTTGGGGGGAAGTGGCGAAAGGCCAGAGAAGAGACTCTTAGCATTCACCACTGTAAACTTGCCATTACTTGGAAAAAGTAACCTAGTATTTGTTCAGCTTTAAATTTCATCTGTGCCTCCAAGTGTTAAGTAAAAACACCTAGATGAAAACACAAATTTTAATAGTGGGGATACTTTCTACTATTTTGTATACTTTTAATCCAGTCCTCTACGAGAGGTATGTGTTACATTAGAAAAATTCATTATAAAATAAAACTCCAAAAAGTTTCCTACATCATTAATAACAATGACATGAATTTATGTTACCCAAGGGACAAATGATTCACATAAGATTATTAAACACGAAAATCCAACCTTGAATCTCTCTCTCCTGTCAGTAGCAGAGCAGTGCATTACAATTTGGGAGAAGGTCCAAGGTATTTGGTGAAGGTTAGAATTTGCTTCCACGCATCTACCTGGGCCTTAGAATGGGCCCTGGGCTCCCCACCCCACATTACAGGTTTGTCCAATAATTTGTGCAAAGAAGCTGGGCACATGGGGAAATAAGGAGGCTCAATGTAGTGCCCAGTCCCAGGATAAGAGATGATCTGGGGTTTTTCCTTTCCATGGGCCTGTAACCGTTCAGAGGCTATCGGGGCATAAAGCTCACTCCTCCAGTTATGGTCATCCTTATTACAATTTGGGAGAAGGTCCAAGGTATTTGGTGAAGGTTAGAATTTGCTTCCACGCATCTACCTGGGCCTTAGAATGGGCCCTGGGCTCCCCACCCCACATTACAGGTTTGTCCAATAATTTGTGCAAAGAAGCTGGGCACATGGGGAAATAAGGAGGCTCAATGTAGTGCCCAGTCCCAGGATAAGAGATGATCTGGGGTTTTTCCTTTCCATGGGCCTGTAACCGTTCAGAGGCTATCGGGGCATAAAGCTCACTCCTCCAGTTATGGTCATCCTGACCAACAATGAAGAGGATGGGGCCCTGGGCCTTCTCTATTGGAATCATGCAGGGGTTCTCACATCCCCCTATAATATCATTCCTCACATCCACAATGTCTAGGAGGCCTGAGAAGGCTACCTTCACTCGCCTCAGGTCATGGCCCAGGGGTGGAATGCTGTTCTCTTTGTAGTACAGAGCTTTGTTTCCATTGAACCCAGATCCATTGATGGACACTGTGGCTGATACATTCTTCAAAAATGAGGCCATGGAGAGACAAATATCAGCCCCTAAAGAAATGCCCAGAAGGCCAATGCCTGGGCCTTTTATCTGCAAGAAAAAAAGAGACAAAAGTCAAAAACCTACCCCAGAGAAAAACATTTTTCTAAATGAAACTAGAGAAGCTGCTAGCTTTGACTTGTGAACTTGCTCAAATGACACTCAACCTCAGCTGACAGAGGAGATTCTTTCCTTGTAAAGACTATCTTCCTGGACAGATGGCAAACAAATCTTAAAAACTCACCTCACTGGCAAATTTGGGAACTGGTTGCAAACTTCCAGAGAGTCATGCACTAGAGAATGCCGAGTCATGGAGCCTGTTGAGTTCAGAGCCTCACTCAGGTGGAATTATAACATCAATGTTCTTGGGTATCTAACTTGTGAAAGGAAAGTCTATCCCAAGAAGTGAATCATTATCAGACCACATCTAAATATATACTGAAAAATGGTTAGCTTTATAGAAACAAAGACTTCAGAGTCCAGTTAAGTAGTTCTTAGTTTCTGAAATGGGTGGACAAGTTTCTATCAAGTCTGAGAACACATTCTGCTATCAGAAATATAAAGATTAAAAAGCATGCAAAGCTAAAAAAATTAGAAACTCCACTTGAAGAAATTTTAATATTACTACATAATTCCCTGAAATAAAATCTCACATGAATTTTACAATGAAGTCAGCAACTCTAATCCATCTGACAGAGAAAGTGGAGTAGGTACCTAAAACCAAGGAAGCTTCAAAAGAAATGTCTGTGAAAGAAGAGTAAAGCAGCATCAATGCACTTGGCACAGGTGAGTGCAAAGTGACACCCTCTCTGCAGGTTCTAGAGAGAATGATAAAGGGCATTAGGAGAACCTGGGTGTGTTGCAGCATGTAGCACAGGGCTTCTTCAAAGTAGTCCAGGTCTATGGTATCGAATATCTTGGGGAGATCTTCAAAGCTACAATAAGCTAGAGCCTATGTGGCAAAGCCATGGCCAGCCAGAAGGCTGGCCCGATATTCCAACAGGCCTCCTCCAACACCGCAGATGTCAACGATCCCTGGGAAAGGTCCAGATCCTAAACAAGGCAATATTATAAAGAGAATGTATTACATAATTTATTAAAGAATTTGCTTTCCTTTTAGAAATCTTTCTAAAGTATTTAGTGGGTGCCTGTGAATCAGAGGAAAGAAAAGAGCTCTGAGTCATTACTGAACAAGGGATACAAATTCCAAATTATCTCCAAGGTATACTTGGAGAATCTTTACTTATAAAGGAGAGTAACAGAGTCTAATACTATATCACGGAAGGAGGATTTTAGACAGGAAGGAAGGATTTTAGGTTTTAGTTGATTTGCAGTGTTCTTTTATAGGAGTGGGCACAGAATTGAGAATCAAAACGAAGATTTCAAAAGCAAATCAAAACCCTTGGTGGTATCTTTGCTTCAGAGTCTGCTTAGAGGAAAGAAAAAGAGAGATCCTGTGAGGCTTTAGCTAAGGAACGCAGTTAAGTCTGAAAAGTCTGAAAAGTGATCTGTGGTAGAGAGGAGAATGAAAAAGTAGGTAAGGGTCCCAGTGTACGGTGAAGAACTAAAAAGCTTCTTGATGAAAGTGAAAAAGGAGAGTAAAAAAGTTGGGTTAAAGCTCAACATTCAGAAAATGAAGATCGTGGCATCCGGTCCCATCACTTCATGGCAAATAAATGGGGAAACAGTGGCTGACTTTATTTTTTGGGGCTCCAAAATCACTGCAGATGGTGATTGCAGTCATGGAATTAAAAGACATTTACCATTTGGAAGGAAAGTTATGACCAACCAGCATATTAAAAAGCATAGACTACTTTGTCAACAAAGGTCCGTCTATGGTTTTGGCTATGGTCTTTCCAGTGGTCATGTATGGATGTGAGAGTTGGATTATAAAGAAAGCTGAACGCAGAAGAATTGATGGTTTTGAACTGTGGTGTTGGAGAAGACTCTTGAGAGTCCCTTGGACTGCAAGGAGATCCAACCAGTCCATCCTAAAGATCAGTCCTGGGTGTTCATTGGAAGGATTGATGTTGAAGCTGAAAGTCCAATACTCTGGCCACCTGATGCGAAGAGCTGACTCATTTGAAAAGCCCCTGATGCTGGGAAAGATGGAGGGCAGGAGAAGGGGACGACAGAGGATGAGATGGTTGGATGGCATCACCGACACGATGGAATGGGTTTGGGTGGACTCTAGGAGTTGGTGATGGACAGGGAGTCCTGGCGTGCTGCGGTTCATGGGGTCGCAGAGTCAGACACGACTGAGCGACTGAACTGAAAGATGAGAAATGCAAAACCTATGACCCTCAAACATAAAACACCTGCATATTTTCCCGAGATACTTTGTGAGCGGGTGAGTTTTAGTGTTGCTGAGCCTGAAAACCGCTCCCTGAGAGGATCCCGGTGCGACTGTAGAGCCAGACGCCGCTCCCTCAGCACTGAACTGCGGGCCCCCCGCCCGCGTGGCCCTTCCTGCCCTCCGGCCGAGGGCTGGCCGAGCATTCCCAGACTTGCCCGGTAGATGGCAGCATTGTGCAGCCGATGGCCCCTCTCCTCCGCACCGGCCCCACGTTCCCCGTCCCTGTCTTCTCAGAGCTTGGCTGCGAGGCGCAGGTAACAACGGCTCCTCCAGACTCCCGGATGCCCGCCGTGCCGCACCATCTACGGTTGGTCGGTTCCTGGCGGGCCACAATAGATCTGGATCAACAGCATGGGTTTCACTCAGGTGTTTTTGTGGTTTCAGGCACAACCGTTGCTTTGGCTCACTAATTGGCCCAGATCGTTACCCCTCCCTCAGCCCCCTAACACACACAAATAAATGCAGGAAAGGCGGATAAACGTACGCTATCGAAATGCTTTCCTCCCCCACTCCTTTTGTGCCGTGAACTTTACCCTCGGCGACCCCCGTGTCCGCAGCCGCACGGGGCCGCTTTCTCTCGCCGGCAGGGACTCCGCGTGCCCTACGATTCCGACTACCGCCGCTAGAGGGCACCGACGTCACGTGCTGCGCAGGAGCCCGGCCGGGACAGAGCCGGCTGGTCCCGCGCCGCCCGCGTCCTCGGCTCGACCTTGGGACCCTCAGCTGCCGGGGACGGCTGCCATTCTCTTCCCGGCTCTGTGGACTCCTTCAGGGGTGCTCTGGGTTCCTTATCCTCAGAAATCCCTTTCCACCCATCCCCCTCCCCCGCCCCGCCCAAC
>SJXQ01011913.1:508419-532926 GCA_006408695.1 Aepyceros melampus
TGCTGAATCCTATCACCTTTTAAACGTCTTCGAGTAAACCTCAGGCAGAAGGGAGGGAGGGAATCTTGTGACGCTAAGCTCCTCCCTGCTGTCTACCTGTGTCTCTCAGGACACCTTCCCCCCACCACCAAGCTTTAGGTTGGCCAACTTCCTCAGTCCCCCTCACCACTCTTCCACCCACTCCCCTCCACTTTTCAGACGCTCATCCTTAATTTTTGCATCTCCCTAGAATTGGCACCTTCCCCCTGCCTCTATCTCACTTCCACGGTTCCTTTCTCTATTCTCAGAAATTTGCTTTCCTTTGCCAACCCTTTAAATGTCCCTGGTCCCGGAATTCTGTCTTTGGCACCTTCTCAACTTCCCTGGTGGCTCAGCTGCAATCCGCCTGCAATGTGGGAGACCTGGGTTCGATCCCTGGGTTGGGAAGATCCCCTGGAGAAGGGAAAGGCTACCCACTCCAGTGTTCCGGCCTGGAGAATTCCATGGACCGTAGTATAGTCCATGGGGTCGCAAAGAGTCGGACACGACTGAGCGACTTTCACTTTCACTCTCCCCACCTTCCCTGAGAACCTGATTATGTGCCTGGAGCCCAAACCCACCACCACCTTCTCAACAACCACAAGCATTTGCTGATCACTAATCCTGATGACAGTCATGTTTTTATCTCCTGCTCAAATTCCCCTTCTGAGCTATGGACCCATTTCTTCATTTTGCAAGGCCAACAGGGGCTGCTTGGAAAATATGTTTAGCACGTAGTCTTTGGGCTGTTACCCTGAGGGTGGTAGGCAGCCTTTGTATCTTGTTTAGCAATGCTCTGAGCTGACAACGCTTCACCCAAACAGCTGGGGTTTCTCTTTCAAGGCTTATCCAAGATTGGGAAATGTCCTTACCCAGTGCTTAACTGGAGATGCAATGACTGAATCTAACCACTCCTTCTTGCTCTGCCACATCCTTCGCCCCTGTGATGTGGGAAGCACATCCGGCCACGTGATCCTAGTCTCCATCCCAGCCCTGGATGCCTAGAGCTGGGCAGGATGCCTGACCCAGAGCTATAGAACTGGGGTGGCAGTGGGATGATCCCAATCTTCTCTTGTGATTTTGCGACTGGAATACTGAAAAGGTTGGTCTAGTCAGGAGATGGAGAAGGCAATGGCACCCCACTCTAGTACTCTTGCCTGGAAAATCCCATGGACGGAGGAGCCTGGTGGGCTGCAGTCCATGGGGTCGCTAAGAATCAGACACGACTGAGCAACTTCACTTTCACTTTCACTTTCTTGCATTGGAGAAGGAAATGGCAACCCACTCCAGTGTTCTTGCCTGGAGAATCCCAGTGACAAGGGAACCTGGTGGGCTGCTGTCTGTGGGGTTGCACAGAGTCGGGCCCGACTGAAGCGACTTAGCAGCAGTAGCAGCAGCAGTCAGAAGATGGAGAGCTGAAGTGAAAAGTCATCTAAGTTGGGGCAGGGGTATGTGAAAGAGGAGTGAATAGAGGCAGCCAGCTGAATCAAGGGAGGAAGAAAGAGGGGAATGTCCCAGAATATATTCATTTCCAGTTTCTCAAGAAACCCAGCAGTGCTCTCTGCCCTTGGTTCCTAAAGGTTTTCCTGTATCCTTTCAGTGGCCTCTTCACTCTGAGCCAGTCCAGAATTGCAGCTTTTTCATGAAGTGGAGGATGGTAAAAGCAAAGAAAGAAAAGATAGGCTGCAGAGAGGACCAGCAGCACTGAGTAGGCATCCCGGGGGACTGACAGAAGCTGAGAGGAAGCAGAGAGACTCAAGCCCCCTCCCCACCCCACTGCCTTTGTTGCTGAGACTCCCTGCCTCTCACATATCACTGGATCTTAGTTTGGAGTTGGTCAGCTATGGCTCCAAAAGTAATGTGTTTGAAAGGGTCACAAGACCCTCAGAATGGAATAATACCCAAAGACAAAGTGATATGAAGCATTTGTTAAATACTTGTTTTATGTCAGGAACTGAGTTTCTGGGGACACAGAGGTGATTAAGTCATGGTCCTTAACCCAAGGAGCTCAGATTCCTTCAGAGATCACAGTTCAGTTCAGTCGCTCAGTTGTGTCCAACTCTTTGCGACCCCATGAATCGCAGCACGCCAGGCCTCCCTGTCCGGGAGTTCACCAACTCCCAGGGTTCACTCAGACTCACGTCCATCGAGTCAGTGATGCCATCCAGCCATCTCATCCTCGGTCATCCCCTTCTCCTCCTGCCCCCGATCCCTCCCAGCATCAGAGTCTTTTCCAATGAGTCAACTCTTCACATGAGGTGGCCAAAGACTGGAGTTTCAGCTTTAGCATCATTCCTTCCAAAGAAATCCCAGGGCTGATCTCCTTCAGAATGGACTGGTTGGATCTCCTTGCTGTCCAAGGGACTCTCAAGAGTCTTCTCCAACACCACAGTTCAAAAGCATCAATTCTTCGGTGCTCAGCCTTCTTCACAGTCCAACTCTCACATCCATACATGACCACAGGAGATCACACATACACCTAAATATAACACAGGGGTAAAGTAGAATTATGTACAAAATGCTACAGGAGTATAAGCAGGGCATGGGGAACTAAGATCCTGCATGCCACGTAGCATGGCCCCTCTGAAAAAGTTTTAGAATTCAATAAATGTAAAGTTGTATATTTAGGGCAACATCTTCAGTTGATTTTCAACATTTAAGTTGATTGATCAACATTTAAGTTGATTTTCAAAGATTTATGTTCAGGGATGTTTATGGTCAAGGATATTTATGTCTCCATATTTGTAAACATATTAAGTGAAAAAATAGGGAAAATGAAATATCCAACTATTGGAAAATGATCAGATATCCTGTGTATTCAAAATTGGGTCCAAATCCCCACTTCTCCATTTACTAGCTGTTATTAACAAATTACATTGTCTCTATATGCCACTTTCTAGAATGTGTGTATGTGTGTGTATGTGTGAGTCACTCAGTTGTGTCCAACTCTTTGTGACCCCTGGATTGTAGCTTGCCAGGCTTCTCTGTCCGTAGAATTCTCCAGGCAAGAATACTAGAGTGGGTTGCCATTCCATTCTACAGGGGATCTTCCCAACCCAGCAATCGAATCCAGGTCTCCTGAGTTGTAGGCAAATTCTTTCCCATCTGAGCCACCAGGGAAGCCTTCCGTTTAGAATATAGGGTTACTAATACTACCTCATGGTGAAATATAGGCTTACTAATCCTGCCTCACGTGGTAAATGCTACGCTCCTCCGTCCATGGGATTTTCCAGGCAAGAGCACTGGAGTGGGGTGCCATTGTCTTCTCCGCTACATTATATTATTGGCTATAATATTACATTTTTAAATATGCTTAATGTCATCTGCAAATTTTCAGTATATAATGGTAAGTGGGGAAAAAGTCTGCATTATGCAGTTTAATCTTATTTTGTTACACATTATGTGCGTTTGTGTTCGTAGGCTGGATCTTCTGCGTGGTCGGCTTGGGATATACATGTGATCACATGTCTCCAGTGAGCTAAGGAGAGTCCCCGTCTCACTGCAGATAGAAATTCCTTTCTCTTTCCAGTGATCCCCATCCTGTGAGATGTTGAAGGCTCCTCTGTTCCGTTTATTAAGCATCAGTGGTGCTCCCACTTGCCTTGTGCAACCTGGGAGACTCTGACTGGCCCCCACGGCCTGCCTTTGCTGCTCCCAGCACTGGGGTCTGGTGGAAGCAGCTGGCCACCACCTCCTTGGGCCCTGCTGTCACCTGGTCGGGTTGCGGTTCTCATGGTTCTGGGAGGAGGGTGTGTCTCCTCATTGTTATGTGTGCACAATGGCCTGGGCTCCCAGTGTTTCAGTTTCCTAGTTTACTCTTGCACACATTTTCCCCAGACTTGCCCTTGGTGCCTCAGGGACTGCTGCAGTAGAGGCCTTCCGCGCTGGCCTCGAGCTGTGTGAAATCACCTCCCCTCCACACCGAGAATTCACTAGCCCAGGCTCTTGCGTGAGACCTGTTGAACTCATCAGAGACATTTGAAAACAAGTGAACCTCAGGAGAAGTTGTTGGGGGTCTTGATTCCTTTCCTCCTACGAAGCTTCTGGGCTCTCTCAAATTGGCTCACTGATTCCCCAGTGGCATCTGGCCTTAGTAATGGGGCACATGATGGACAGCCTTTGTTAAGGAAAGCATTGCCTGTGACAGGCATTCTTGCTTCTGGTTGGCTTACCAACCAGTCTCTGCCTTACATCCGCAAAACTGAAAGAAACTGCCCGTGTGATGGTTTCCAGAACAAAAATGTGTCCCCAGATGACTTGTTAGACATGGAAGTGGCTGGCAACTTCTAACTTGCAGATTTTCTTGCTAACGAAAAAATTTTAAAGATTCTGTCTCATCAGGGACACTGCTGCATATTCATGAAAAAGAAATTGACTGGAAAAAACTGTACCACATATTAGCCATGCTTCCCTCTGGGATGTGGGATTCCAGTGGGCTATTTTTTTTTTTTTTAGAATATTTTGTTTTCCAGATTTTCAACAATGAATATGTATTGGTTGCACAATTAGAACCATAGATTCTGCTAACAAACTTATTTAAAAAACTAGTCACATAGAAGAAGACCAGATGGGGATATCTATGTGAATTTTTGCCCCAGTCCTGGATCCACCCCATTTATGGCAAGTTACCACCCTATTTTCTGTAGGCAGATATCTCCAGCTACCAGTGAGAGGCCACTGGGACTGTTACATAAGTGTTCCATATGGTCACCAAGAGGGAGTTTTAGAATTAGTCTTTGTGTCGGGGTCTACGTCTGAGTTCTAAGCCTTCCAACACGGCTACTGATCACAACCACCCCCTCACAAAGTCTGCCATTGGGATGTCTGTGTGAGGCCCATAAGGTTACCCTCTGGCTTGTCAATTTGCTAGAAGCACTCACAGACCTAAGCAAAGCTGCTTTCTGCTTTCACAGTTGTGGTTCACTATAGTGAAAGGATGCAGATTAAAACTGGCAAAGGGGATATCGAATGAAACCAGGCATGAGCTTCCAGGTGGCCCCACGCTGGAAGTGGAGTTACATAATTCCCCCAGCAATGATGCCTGCTGGCACACATGAAGGGTTGCCAAACTGAATCTCGGTATGTTGGGTTTGGGGCTTCCCTGGTGGCTCAGATGGTAAAGAATCCGCCTGCAATGTGAGAGACCTGGGTTTGATCCCTGGGTTGGGAAGATCTCCTGGAGGAGGGCATGGTGACCCATTCCAATATTCTTGCCTGGAGGATCCCCATGGACAGAGGAGCCTGAAAGGCTACAGTCGGTGGGTTTCAAAGAGTTGGACATGACTGAGCAGCTAAGAAGGGCACACAGCATATGGGTTTGCAGTAAGGGTCAGTCTGGGGGCATGTAGTGATTGGCCTTAGCTACGCAGTCTCTGGCCTCTCCAGAGGTCAAAATGATAGAGTCTGGCCCAGATGAACCGAAATAAGCATTTCCCAGATATCACAGTAGCATAAATTATCTCTCTTGGCCCCCTGCCTCTGGTATACAAGATAGTCTTCTCAGGCAGGATGTTCCAATAGATTACAGGTTATCACCCAGAGCCACTCAAGGCCCTGCCTTCCTTTGCAAAGTGCAGAGTTTGGGCTCCCAAGCCTTCTGGGTTAACTCTTTACTACCCAAGAGGTCAGGCTTTACAAGCTTGGGCCTAACCTCTTTCTGTTCAGATCTTAGAGTTTTCTTGTTGTTCATCCCTTAGATCAGGGGGCCTGAGCCAGATAGACAAAGCCCTGCTTTATCCTCCTTGTGGCTTTTACACTGTTCTCTACATCTCTGTTGGCTTCCTGGTAGCTCAGTCGGTAAAGAAGCTGCCTGCAATGCAGGAGACTCCAGTTCCATCCCTGGGTTGGGAAGTTCCCCTGGAGAAGTGACTGGTTTCCCACTCCAGTATTCTTGGGCACCCCTGGTGGCTCAGATAGTAAAGAATCCACCTACAATGTGGGAGACATAGGTTCTCCCTAGATCCATGGGTTGGAAAGATCCCCTGGAGGAGGGCATGGCAACCCACTCCAGTATCCTTGCCTGGAGGATCCCATGGTCAGAGGAGCCTGTCAGAGGAGCTTGTACAGTATCCTGTACTTGGCAGGCTACAGTATAGCCCAGAGGATCACAAAGAGTCGGACACGACTGAGTGACTTTTATTAAGGCTCTGCTGGAGGTAGATTTCTATGTGGGACCTTGAGTTGGCTCGACATTCTCATAGTTACTATTTTATACCTCGGAAGCTGTGTCTCTGCTCTGGTCTCCCCACAGGTCTTTCTGAGACCCGTGGAAATAGGCTGTGTTGGCTATGTATGAGTTAGAGCTTGGGTGGTTGATGGCCTGTACTGAGGCCACACAACCCTGCAGCCCTTCCAGGTGGGTCCAGCTTCCTCCTCCTAGCGTGTCTTGCAATGAATGCCAGTAGCTTACAAAGTAACTTACTTCCTGCTGGGTGCAAATCCTTAAAATAGGTGAAGGTCAAAGACATTTGGAGATTGTAGTTGACCAGAAGTTCTAATGAAAAAACAGGGAGGTAGTCATTAAGAAAATATTAGGCAGTGACAGAGAGACTGACAGCATCGGAGTCAAACAGAGCTGGATTTGAGTCATTGCTTAATTATTTTCTAGTTCTGTGAACCTGAGTAAGTTATTTGCTGTCTGAGTTTCAATTTTTTTTTCATCCTTAAAATGGGAATATTAAAACTGGCTGTAATTCTGATTAGAAAAAAATTATATACAGAGAGGCTAGCCCAGTATATGACATGTGATGGGCTACAATGAATGGTAGTTACTACTAATGCTATTTGGCTGTATTAATATAATAGGTCTTTCTAGATCAAAGGAGGTAGTTGACACATGCTCAACTTCATCTGGGGACACATGTTCAATCTGAGACACTCTGCTCTAGAATATGTGTGTGCATGTGTGTGTGTGTATGTGTACATGACTGAACATTTGGAGTTTTTCCAAGGATGGTGGCCAGGAAGGCAGAATCTAGAAAACCTGTCATATGAAGGAAATGGGGATATTTAGCTTGGAAAAGAGAAAGCTTAGTTTGTTCTGCCTTTAAATGTTTCCTGGGTAACCATGTAGACACATGTGGTGTAGCTCCAAATGACGTACTAGATGCCAAGGGGAAACTAGGGAGGCCAGAGTCTCAGAAACAATTCCAGCTGTCTAACAGAGCTGCCTATAGTGGAAAAGCTTAAAAAAAAAAAGAGAGAGAGAATGATACAGTAGCACATTAGACTCCCCCTGATTGGTCCTGGTCCTGGAATCATGCATTGGAAGATATGTAACAGGTATGAACCTGGAGATTTCAATTTAGGATGGAAGCCTGGCTGAGATCAAACTCCAAGGCTCCATATCTTACTGTCTGTCTTGTCTGTTTCTCTTGTTAGATTTGGTAGGAGGCACTACTCATAAAGATCCCTTGATACTAAATACTGTTATAACTTTGAAGAAGCTGTAGACACCCACGGAATGTGGAAAGTGAAGTCCTGTTCCCTTCTCCACAGTTGTCTTTCTAGAATGAAATTTCAGCTTGGTTTGTGAGAGAGTGTCCCAGCAAGTGTTTCTCTTCAGAATGATTAAAGTCATTGGGCCTATCTGGACTCATTCATTTTAACTATTCCATTTCCCAAGAATATCATCTCATTACTTTTTCAATGACCCAATATTTTCAGCACAAGTGAATGAATCCAGAAAGTCATTTCAGCCATTGATTATTTTTGGTAACCTTCTGATCCATTCTGAATCCCTTTTCTTTTAATTTCCATTTATGTCCTCCTGTCTTGTCATCTGTTCTGAGCTGAAAATAGTAACTTGACTTGACCTTATTATCTACCATTTAAGATTTTTAGTCTTTGGTTAAATCTCATCTTAATAAGCGTAGCTAGGATGTAGACTGTAGTTTCTTTCTTTCTTTTTTTTGAGGCAGCTCTTTGTAGCTCATATCTGTTATCACAGGACAAACTTTACTATTCTCCTCTAGGTATGCCAGAATCTCACTTTATCTTTTTGATAAGAGGTGGCTTCAATGCCAGCCATAAAAAAGATATACCTCTTTGCTTAGAAACCAAAAAAAAAAAAATCACCTCTTTAGCCTTGAACTCTCTCCCAGATCTGTTTTGTGAACATATGAAAAAATTCTACCTACATGAGATTTCAAATGCCACGGGGCAGGACAACGTACTAAGTGGTGTTAGTTAGAACTGATGGATTGATCAGCTCCTTTGCTAGGAGTAAAATTTGATACTGGATGAATGCTAGGGCAATAGGAGAACTCTGGGCATTTATTTGGGCAAACAATATTCTTTAAGCCAGCATGTTATGATTCAGTAGTAGGATATGGAAATAAACATGAAATAGACACCTCTAGGACCCACCAGGCAGGTGTGTGGTGTGATGGTGGGTTAAGAATGTATGAAAAGATAGACAGGCAAATTTCAGAGCCTCTTAGAAGACACACTTTGTATTTTGAGAACAAGATCTGGGTGGCCTAAACTAGTTTTCATACTAAGAAGTGGGGAGAAAGGAGACAAAGCGTGGTAGAAAAGAATAATTTTCTTCCAGCTCTCTGGGATGCTATTTTCATTGAGGAAGAGAATTTCTTTACAATTTTAATGATCTTTCTAATGTGTCCTGCCTGGCTGAGCATCACTAAAACCCATCCAGTTCTTTGCGATTTGGACAGACCTCTGATACATGTCCTCAGGGCCTGTCTTTGGTAGCAACTCCAATTTAAGAGGAAGCAGGAAAGGAAAAGACACCTCTTTCTTCATGTCTAGAGCCCTCCTCCTTCCTCTGTATGACACCAAGTAGTCTTCATGTTCCAGGCCCAGGTCGCATTACGCCTCCCATGGGATACCTTCTCTGAGCCCTCGCTGGACTGGAGCTCTTCTGAGCTGCAGTGCATCTAACCATCATTCTCCAGAACTCTCTGGTGGTGCTCACCACTCCCTGGCTGGCCTCTTGAGCTGTCCTTCCTGGTTAGGGTGGGAGGGTGGCCACAGTCATTTCATCATCATCCCTCTGAAATAGTGGGAGAAAGGCTGCCAGGTCAAGGCTCTGAGGATTCTTGCCGGACAGCACTCAGACTTGCCCTCTGTCAAGGGCTCACAGTCCAGTCCAGTCTTTCTGCAAATAAGATTTACTGGCATTATCTAAGGTACATGAATTCTATGAGAACTTTAAAACATTGTTTCTCTTTCAATAATGAAAATATTTTTATCAGTTATAAGGATTGAAATTATATTTTTTTACAATGATAATTTGCTACTGAGAGACATGTTCAAATAAGAATGATCTATGTTATTTAAATTAGGGTTTTGTAGACAATCTCTGGGGTCAAGCGGCTATTATTTCTGTAAAAGAAGTCCCTCATATTGCTCAAATCTGAGAGATGTTAGTTTAGTTGATTTCACTCATTCATTGACTCCATAACATTTTTTACATGTCTACACATCACATGGCTTGTCCCTGGTGGCTCAGATAGCAAAGAATCTGCCTGCAATGCAAGAGACCCAAGTTCAATCCCTGGGTTGGGAAGGTTCCCTGGAGAAGAGAATGGTTATCTACTCCAGTATTCTTGCCTGGAGAAATCCATGGAAAGAGGAGCCTGGTGGGCTATACCTCGTGGGGTCGCTAAGTCGGTCGAGTGACTAAAACTTTCACCTTCACCTTCAAACGTCATGTGCTGGGCATGGTGTCAGGCCCATGAGCAAGTGGTCATTCATGTTCTAGGCTCCAACCTAGGCTCAACCCTAAGTGTTGTTACTGACTTACATGTGGGAGGCAGCACCTCCCACGTGGACCAGGTTGTAGATTTTTCTATGCTTTGTTTTCTCCATTAATAAAGGTCACAGTATCTTATCTATTTCTGTCATCTCAGAGATGTAGGAAAACAAACCCCAAGATTAAAAAAAAAAATCCCGTGACAAATTACTTGTATCCAAATTTGGTGTTTCTAAGTCAGCTGCAGGTGCTAACTCCACATGTCTTCCACCTCCTGCTAGTCTCGGGGCAGGGGTCCGGGGCCCATGGAGGGTCTCAACCAGTTTTAGCAGAAATGGGTTCTACACTGCAGAGCAAAAGATTTTTCACAAGAGCTATTTTCAGATTTGTTTACGCTGCCATCGACCTTCAATTTCACATTTCACAAACTCCCGTGGGGCTGAAGAGTTACTCCCTGGGAATCTTCTCTGCTTAGCGGGAACTCAAGGGCAGAGTTGCCAATGAGTCTGGTGTTTAAAGAACAATCTGTCAAAAAGCTAAGGGGCTTATTACTCATTCTGACGCTGAGCACTAAATAAACACCAGACTAGATGGAGACATAACCTGGGACCTTTTAACACGGAGCTAATATGAATAGCCATTAAAGTAGCACATTTGCAAACCCACCACCCACTGAAACATCTCTTGTTAACAATGCTTAACCATCCGGCAACTAGTTGCAGCACAGTCGCAAGAACTACGGCGTGATGCTTACACATGCCAGAGTAAATCTCTAACAGGCCCACTGCCTTGGTATTCCACTACTGCTGGAGTATAGGTGGCATACCCTTTGTGTTAAGGGAGAAATTCCTTTTAAACTATGCTAACAGGCAGATGTGGACCCAGAATCTTTCAGTCTGGCTGGGAAAGTTTTCCTGATCCTGAACACTGTATCCAGTAGGGCAAGGTTTATTTCCAAAACTTCCGGCCTTGAGCCAGACTTCCCTGGGTACCTGCAATTCAATCTGTGTGGGCATTGTAGAGGGACATAGTATAGTCCTATCCGTGTGCCACATTATTGTTTACCAGGGCCTGCTGTCTCTGTGTGTGGAGCAAGAACTACTAAGAACTTTGTGGGGGGCTGGAGAAGGCAATGGCAGCCCACTCTAGTACTCCTGCCTGGAGAATCCCATGGACGGAGGAGCCTGGTGGGCTGCAGTCCATTGGGTCGCCAAGAGTCGGACATGACTGAGCGACTTCACTTTCACTTTTCACTTTCATACATTGGAGAAGGAAATGGCAGCCCACTCCAGTGTTCTTGCCTGGAGAATCCCAAGGACAGGGGAGCCTGGTGGACTGCCATCTATGGGGTCGCACAGAGTCGGACATGACTGAAGTGACTTAGCAGTTGTGGGGGGCACGACGCCTTCCTTCATTCTGCCAGTGTCTGTTGAGGGTCTACTTTGTGCCAGAGCTGATACTGGATACAAAGGTGGATAGGACACAATCCTTGCCTTACAGATGCTTATAGTCCAGGTGGAGATATAAATAAGGAGGTGATTATAATACAGAGCAATCAGTGAAACTTGCTGCCTGGACCTAGTCTTGGAGGTTTGGAAAAGGCTTGTTGGAAGTTCAAACTGAGACCAGAGGATGTATAGGATGAAGCAGGTCAGTTTGAGGGGATGGGAATACCAGACCACCTGAACTGCCTCCTGAGAAATCTGCGTGCAGGTCAAGAAGCAACAGTTAGAACTGGACATGGAACAACTTGGCAACTAGTTGCAGCACAGTCAGCAAGAACTACGGCGTGATGCTTACACATGCCAGAGTAAATCTCTAACAGGCCCACTGCCTTGGTATTCCACTACTGCTGGAGTATAGGTGGCATACCCTTTGTGTTAAGGGAGAAATTCCTTTTAAACTATGCTAACAGGCAGATGTGGACCCAGAATCTTTCAGTCTGGCTGGGAAAGTTTTCCTGATCCTGAACACTGTATCCAGTAGGGCAAGGTTTATTTCCAAAACTTCCGGCCTTGAGCCAGACTTCCCTGGGTACCTGCAATTCAATCTGTGTGGGCATTGTAGAGGGACATAGTATAGTCCTATCCGTGTGCCACATTATTGTTTACCAGGGCCTGCTGTCTCTGTGTGTGGAGCAAGAACTACTAAGAACTTTGTGGGGGGCTGGAGAAGGCAATGGCAGCCCACTCTAGTACTCCTGCCTGGAGAATCCCATGGACGGAGGAGCCTGGTGGGCTGCAGTCCATTGGGTCGCCAAGAGTCGGACATGACTGAGCGACTTCACTTTCACTTTTCACTTTCATACATTGGAGAAGGAAATGGCAGCCCACTCCAGTGTTCTTGCCTGGAGAATCCCAAGGACAGGGGAGCCTGGTGGACTGCCATCTATGGGGCGCACAGAGTCGGACATGACTGAAGTGACTTAGCAGTTGTGGGGGGCACGACGCCTTCCTTCATTCTGCCAGTGTCTGTTGAGGGTCTACTTTGTGCCAGAGCTGATACTGGATACAAAGGTGGATAGGACACAATCCTTGCCTTACAGATGCTTATAGTCCAGGTGGAGATATAAATAAGGAGGTGATTATAATACAGAGCAATCAGTGAAACTTGCTGCCTGGACCTAGTCTTGGAGGTTTGGAAAAGGCTTGTTGGAAGTTCAAACTGAGACCAGAGGATGTATAGGATGAAGCAGGTCAGTTTGAGGGGATGGGAATACCAGACCACCTGAACTGCCTCCTGAGAAATCTGCGTGCAGGTCAAGAAGCAACAGTTAGAACTGGACATGGAACAACTGACTGGTTCCAAATAGGGAAAGGAGGACGTCAAGGCTGTATATTGTCACCCTGCTTATTTAACTTATATGCAGAGTACATCATGAGAAATGCTGGACTGGATGAAGCACAAGATGGAATCAAGATTGCCAGGAGAAATGTCAGTAACTTCAGATATGCAGATGACACCACACTTATGGCAGAAGAAGAACTAAAGAGCCTCTTGATGAAAGTGAAAAAGGAGAGTGAAAAAGTTGGCTTAAAACTCAACATTCAGAAAACTAAGATCATGACATCTGGTCACATCACTTCATGGCAAATAGATGGGGAAACAGTGACAGACTTTATTTTTGAGGCTCCAAAATCACTGCAGATGGTGACTGCAGCCATGAAATTAAAAGACACTTGTTCCTTGGAAGAAAAGTTATGACCAACCTAGACAGCATATTAAAAAGTTGAGACATTACTTTGCCAAAAAAGGTCCGTCTGGCTATGGTTTTTCCAGTAGTTGTGTATAGATGTGAGAGTTGGAAAGCTGAGTGCCAAAGAATTGATGCTTTTGAACTGTGGTGTTGGAGAAGACTCTTGAGAGTCCCTTGGACTGCAAGGAGATCCAACAAGTCTATCCTAAAGGAAATCAGCCCGAATATTTATTGGAAGGACTGATGTGGAAGCTGAAACTCCAATACTTTGGCCACCTGATGTGAAGAACTGACTCATTTGAAAAGACCCTGATGCTGGGAAAGATTGAAGGTAGGAGGAGAAGGGGATGACAGAGGATGAGATGGTTGGATGGCATCACTGACTTGATGGACTTGAGTTTGAGTAAGCTCCGGGAGTTGGTGATGGACTAGGAAGCCTGGTGTGCTGCAGTCCATGCGGTCACAGAGTCAGATGCGACTGAGCAACTGAACTGAATTGAACTGAACTTGAGGGGATGGTAAAGAGTACAAGTCTCAAGGTGCAGAATAGCACGTCAGTTTGGAATTACATGTATTTCCAGATGGCTGGTCATAGAATGCAAGATGGTATGATAAGAAGTGAGATGGGAGAAATGAACACCCTGGAGGAAATTGCCTTTTAGTTATTTCCCCTGCATTCTTTCCCTGAGGCAGACATGGCAGGGTATATCACTCTGTGCATTAAACAAAACAAAACCAAAAAATAAAAAAAACAACAAAACCCCAAACCCAGCTCACGAGTAACCTTTCCAACTGCTTGGTTGACGGCTATTTAGAAGTAAAGTGATGACTTCTGCTTGCTCCAAGTCAGGTTGGGGAAAACAACACATGTGAGGCTAGTTATTGCAGAGGCTATGACCTGGTATTTGCCAGCCTTGCAAGTGCTCAACTGAAAATTCATTTTTTAAGAAAGAAATTTACTGGGGGCTTGGTATAGAAACAGAAGGAACTGTGCCAGAAAGGTGCTAGGGGCAACTCTCACATGTGAATGCAAGACATCTGAATGTCTCATTGTGCAGCCTTCAAGAACTGCAGAGGCAGAAATTGTAGTCCTATGAGTAAGAAGGTGACTGCTTTGTGACAACTCTGGTTGTCAAATCAAGATAGCAGATGTAATTAACAATAAGAACAATATCAAGTCTTGGCATAACGGCTTATGTATTCAAAGGATGTTGCAATAATTAAGATACTGGCTCAGTTGCTTTTCAGAGAATAAAATAACAGTGGGTTTAATAGTATAAGAGGATTATTTCTTTCTCCCATGGAAATAGGAGCTGGTAGGTGGGCCAGGGGTGGTAGGCAGTTCTGCTTCATGAGATTGTACACCTTCTGTTTTGTTCATCCAGTATCCTCTAGGGTAAATCCTCTAGACCCACCACGATCACATCTAACTTCCAGTGTGCAGAAAGGAGAGGAGTAAGTAGGGCAAATGGCTCCTTTTTAAAGGTGTGCTCTGAAAATACCTATTCTCTTTAAGTTGCCTTGGCCAGCAGTTGGTTGTTTGGCCATACCTAGCTGCAGTAAAGCCTGGAAACTGTAGTCTCTGAGTGGGCAGTGTGTGTTTAGCTGGAATTTGGGGGTATTATTGCCGAGGAAACAGATGGGAATGGATAGTGGTGGGCAGCTGGCAGTCTTTGCCATAGATGTTAATCTCCATCATGTCATTTGAGCCTCTCAACAACCTTGTTAGAAAGGTGCTCAGTTGCTCAGTTGTGTCTGACTCTCTGTAACCCCATGGACCACAGTCCACCAGGCTCCCCTGTCCATGGAATTCTCCAGGCAAGAACACTGGAGTGGGTTGCCGTTTCCTTCTCCATGTTAGAAAGGAGGCAGACTATTTATCCTCCTGTTTGTAGACAAGGAAACTGAGACAGATTGGTCAGTATATGCCTCATGGCATAGTAGGACAACCAAAAAAGGCTTGGTCATGAGGTGCCCTGGTAGGGCTCACTATTAATCTTTAAGTTTTCTAAAACGTAGTCCTCAGCCTGGGAATTGTGTTTCCATGATATAACTCCTTTCGAGAAAATCTTCAATGTAAACACAAGTTAGAGGCTCAAAGAACACAAATTCAAGGGCATCTTGAACGTGGCTCCAAGTTTGGGCTGATCATGTCACATTGTGCCTCCTATCCAAGCAAGGACCTGGGCAAACAGGACAATGGGGCTTAATGGAAAGAACATTGAGTTAGGGGTCAGAAGGTAGGGTTCCAGTTCTGTGACCCATTAGTCATCTTTCACGACAGCAATGGCCTGCCTAGCAAATCATGGACCCTGAGGCTGATACCAGCACGGCTTCCCATGTAACCTCAGAGCAACACTGAGAACTGGATATTATTTATACACAGTTTACACAAGATGCACCAAGGCCCACAGAGCTGAGCTGGATTCCAGCCCAGACCCTGTGACCCTAAATCCAGCGCTCCTCCTACTAAAGCATGCCATCCTATACACCAAGCAGCTGCTGGGCAAACCGGATCTGAAATCAGATCCATGACCCATGGCATGCCCGACCAACAGCACTTCTGCTCGGGACCCACAGACTTAGGTTGTGCCCTTATGACTCTGCCATTTTGTGGAAGAAGCCCCTATGCTGAGGGGCAGACACCCTAAACCCACCTTCCTCACGCAGGCAGTTTACTGGACAAGCTCTCCCTGAGCAACTCTTTTTTCTTTATTAATTTTCTTCTTCTTTCAAAATTACCAAAGGAAAACATGCTCACAAAATTCAAATACCATGCGAGGGTCTAAGATAGATTGCGACAGTTTCCCTGGCCTCCTCACATTCCCTTCTAGTCCTTTTTCCCAGAGGTAACCACTGTTGGAAATCTGGTGAGAATCTTCAGGTGTTTTGCCTATGCATTTATTTTCGTCTAGATTTCTAAAAAGTGACAGTGGGAATGTGTAGATTGTTCTGTAATTTTCTTTTTTTCACTTAAATGAAAGATATGTTGCATTTATCTTTCTATCCTGGGACATTACAATTGGACTCATTCTTGCTGGTGGTTGTCTATTAGACTGGCCATGGAGCTGACTTTGGATCCTGTTCACATTTTGGTATTGTATGATGTGTTGTTAATAGTGTGGACTTTAGATCCATACCATTTCCCTCCTGAATCAACCCTGGATCCATCACATTTTAGCTGAGTGACGATGGGAACTTAACTGCTGGTTCCAGGGAGACTTAACTGCTCCGTGCTACTGTTTCTTTGCCTGTAAAGTGAGGTTAGTAACAGTAACCTTCCTCACAAATACTTGGAGAACTAAATGAGCTAACAATGTAACATCCTTAGACCCTGGCATATATATTGTAAGAGTGCTACATGAGGGTTAGCTGGTCTCTTTATTCCTTGATAATATTTCATATTATGTCCAGTTTCCTATTACTTGACATTAAAATTGTGATTTCTTTTTTTTTTTTGGTAAAGCAAATGTTGTGATCAATATGTTTTTACAAATGCTTTCATACACATGAAGTATTTCTGTAGAATAAATTTCTTGGAATAGTGTTAATGAGTCAAAAGGTATGGGCGTTTCTAACAGTGATATAAGCTGGTGGGCTTTGCCTGATCATGTTTTCCTTGGTTCTTTCACGTCAGCTCACCCAGTAGCAGCTATCTGGCATCATGCCATCATCTTGTCCTTCACATGGCCAACGGCCGGAAGAGCTACATGGCGGCAAGTGGTCCTCTTTATCTTCCCATGTCCCGGTGCTTTGTGAATATCCAGTGGACTGGCTGGCTTCCTGGCGATCCTGGTGGGGATTCTGAATTGCCACTTTGTGTTAAGTGGATGCCCGGGGGACAGGTGACCCTGGCCAAGAACCCTGATCAGATCCCCCACGCCCATTAAGCAGGGACTGAGATGGCCCAGGTGGCCAAGAGGCCAGACCTATGGTTTTGTTCTTGAGTCTGTCCAGCTTCATCAAGGGCTTGAGGACCCGGGACTCTTTTTTGGCCTTCATGTCTTTGCTGAGTGACATGGGGGGAATGAATATGGCGGTGTGGATGTGATGATTCATAGGACGTAGGTGCCAAGTACACTCCTGGAGACATCAGAAGAGGAACAAGACCGTGCTGTGTGTGGCTGCTGTGCATTTCTCTTGATCTAATTAATACAATGGGCTTCCCCAGGTAGCTCAGTGGGAAAGAATCTGCCAGCCAAGCAGGAGATGTGGGGTCAATCCCTGGGTCAGGAAGATTCCCTGGAGAAGGAGATGGCAACCCATTCCAGTATTCTTTTTTTTTAAATTTAAATTTATTTATTTTAATTGAGGCTAATTACTTTACAATATTGTATTGGTTCTGCCACACTGATGTGTGATGAATCTGCTATGGGCATACACGTGTTCCCCATCCTGAACCTCCCTCCCTCCTCCCTCCCCGTACCATCCCTCTGGGTCATCCCAGTGCACCAGCCCTGAGCATCTTGTATCGAATCTGGATGGGCAATTTGTGTCTTATATGACAGCAAAAGAGACACAGATGTATAGAACAGTCTTTTGGACTCTGTGGGAGAGGGAGAGGGTGGGATGTGCCTGGAAAATCCCATGGACAAAGGAGTCTGGAGGGCTACAATCCATGGGGTTGCACAGAGTTGGACATGACTTGGTGACTAAACAATAAGAACAACAATTAATGTAACATGGACTAAGGAATAAGTGTGATAATCTGACTCGGGGAATAAAAGGTTGGTGATTTATCTAATTTATGAACACTGATTGAGCAGTTACTTTATGTTGGGCACTATGCTTGTGACTCACTGGCTGTATGGAAATGACTAAGACATGATTCCACCCTATGAATATACCGTAGATATTCTAAGAGTCCTTGGAAAGAAAAATTTTGAAGGACAATGGGATTGATGATAATAATAATGCACGTGGGGCCCGAGTTCTATCAATAACACAGATCTGAGGCTTGGGGGTAGGTATGAATGGACATTTTGGGGTGCCTTTACAAAGAAATGATTAGTGGAGAGGACTTCCTGTACAAATATTATAAAATAAAAATTACAGTCTATCTTCTTTTCCTTTGGTTAGAAAACATACAATTGTATAGTCACTTAGAAAAATATAAAGGAAATTAAAGATCACCCATAACTTTCATCCAGAGAAGGCAATGGCACCCCACTCCAGTACTCTTGCCTGGAAAATCCCATGGACGGAGGAGCCTGGTGGGCTGCAGTGCATGGGGTCGCGACTGAGCAACTTCACTTTCACTTTTTACTGTCTTGCATTGGAGAAGGAAATGGCAACCCACCCCTGTGTTCTTGCCTAGACAATTCCAGGGACGGGGAGCCTGGTGGGCTGCCGTCTATGGGGTCGCACAGAGTCGGACATGACTGAAGTGACTTAGCAGCAGCAGCAGCAGCAGCACAACTTTCATCCAGAGACAGCCATTGTTAACAGTAAGTTTATTTATGTTTGACCATGTTTATATGTAAGTATATGTCTGCAAGCACAAACAGAGCCTTTAAAAACGATTCAGAAATGCACACGTTTACATATTCTTGGCTAATATAAGAACAGTAAAGGGCACAGGGATTTCAGCCTTTGTTGATGATGTACTCTGGGGAGGTGGCAAGGCCTCACTGATTGACTATCATTTCTCTGATGACTCTTGTTTTTTGCTTTTATTATTATTTTTTAAAAGATAAAAACCCCTAGAATTCTGAGTGTTGAATCCCCATCTTTTGCAAACATGGCTCACAGGCACACTAAACAACATCATATCAGTGTCTTCATTCATGTTAGTATTTAAAGACATCTTTGAGGGAAGATTCTGCACTCCTAATGCAGGGTGCTTGGGTTCGATCCTGAGGGAATTAGATTCCATATGACTCTGCTAAGAGTTCACATGCAAGAACTAAAAAGATTCCCTGTGCCGTGATTAAGACCTGGCATAACCAAAGGCCTATCTTTTGAAAAAATTGTTAAAGAAAATAAAGACCATTACTGAAAAATTTCTTCCTAGAACTCGATTTGGACCTGTGACCTGATCAAAGATGGCTCAAACTCACCGCCTTTCCCCTTTTCTGTTCACTCACCTGGTGCTGTTACTCTTTGCTTTTCACACACCTCAACGGCAGCTAACTCCAGAAACGATTTTCTTCTTTCAGTCTGCTCCACAGCCTACCCTCTTCCCCTCATCATTTCTCGTTTCTCACCTTGAAAAATCTCTCCTTTCTCTCTTAATGGGTTCCTGAGACCTGAAAATAGAGGTAATTTAAATTTGGCGAGTGTGACGGCAAGCAAAGAACTTTTGTGAAAAGCAGAGTTTAAAATTCAGGAGTTTCCTGCTGTTGAAACCTAACTTCTCTTTGCCTTCCTTCTGTGGATACCTCTGGGAAGGGAGTGTCTCTGAGCTCACCCCAGACTCAGTTGCCCAGCACTAGAGGATGAGACGGAGAAGGCAATGGCACCCCACTCCAGTACCCTTGCCTGGAAAATCCTATGGACGGAGGAGCCTGGTGGGCTACAGTCCATGGGGTTGCTAAGAGTCGGACATGACTGAGTGACTTCACTTTCACTTTTCACTTTCATGCATTGGAGAAGGAAATGGCAACCCACTCCAGTGTTCTTGCCTGGAGAATCCCAGGGACGGGGGAGCCTGGTGGGCTGCCGTCTATGGGGTCACAGAAAGTCAGACAGGACTGACGTGACTTAGCAGGAGCAGCAGCAACAGCGGCAGCAGCAGAGGGTGAGAAACAGTGACCATGCTCAGGCAGGTGACTCCTACCCACCCAGGGGTGGGGTGGGATTGGAGTCCATGGAAGTCACCAGGTTCAGCCTGGCCTTTTCAACCTGGAATGAGCTTCCTGACCCCTGTGTGGAATTTCTGCCATGGGATTGTCCCACGCCTCAGTCCTGGGGTGGCAATAGGTAGCTGAAGTCACAGAGTCGGGTCTGACAAGGGTGCCGCTTCCTCTCTGCCAATGCCTACGATAGTCACCTCCTTCCGGGTGCTCGTGGCACCCTTTGCCTCCATCCCAGAAGCAAGGCCTTTTGACGACTTCACCTTTTCCATTAGGAAGTGTTTTGAACTTTCCAAAGTTAGCTGCAAACGTATTAGGGTGTATTAACATCCCACTTCCCTGGCACTCATCTAGGTTACCACTTAAACAACGGGCTCCAATTCTCTGTTAAATAAAAAAAGATCTGCCAAAATCTCGTTTCAGAAAGAGGACACGGGAGACACAGAACATGGAGCCCATCTCCCGACGAGAGCCATCTGTTCTCATTAGAGAGATCTTGAAGCCTCGGCTTGGGAGGGAGAAGCCTCCAGGTGCTCCGAAGGAAGCCTGCCTGCCAGTGATCCTTTCGGAGACTTTGCTTTTTTGTTTTGTTTAGTTTTGTTTTTTGTCTGGCAGGCTCAAAGAGAGACTGTCCTACTTTCTGAGAGAACGATGGCTCCAACACTTTAAGAAATTAAGTCCCTGGGAGAAAAAAAATCTAGTTTGAGAGGGCTTGTAATGGCTCCTTGACTGCATACTGTGCTGTCCAATTTATAAGGGAGAAATATCACAGAGGTTGGGAGCCAAAGTCAGTGTGCACAGCCATTGCTTAAAAAGGGACGGATGCTTCCCGGGGACTGTGAACCTCCCCCCAGGCCCCCCAGCATTTATTCAATCTGGAGAGAATCTGTCTGCCAGGCTCCCACTCCTACATTCCAGGAAGAGCCAGGCCGGATCATTGTCCTCTGTGTTTGGAAAGTGATAATAATTCCTCTGAGACCTAACGGGGCTCGGGAGGATGTGATCAGAGTTCTGCTGGTGATGGGAACTGCCTGTGGCAGGGGGTTTATACATTTTGCAGGTGTTTTTCTACTGCAAGCCTGTGGGGATGCCCCCTGAGTCAAAAATATATTACCATGAAAATATTCCTTTTGGGGGTATCCTATATCACATTGTAGGGAAAGGCAGATAAAATAACAAGAGCTTATGGCCTCAAATTGAAAATGACTTTTCCTGGATTTTATATTACTGGCTTTGCCTGCAAGATTGGCCTGAGGTCTAAAATGTGACTCTGGGTTTCCTGCATATTTGGAATAGCTTTCTCCTCCCTTGGGGTCTCCCTCCTTCCTGGCCCCCAGCACCCCCTTTCCAAGCTGCTATTCTGCCTTCCGTCAAGTGCTTGGCTTGTGTAACATGTCCTGTCAGTCCATTTCTGCTAAAATATTAGCGGATGTTAGGATGTTTTCAAGCAGGGATATTTGCATTTTAATAGATGGCTTGAATATGGAAGAGCTTCAGCCTGAAGCTGGGAGGCCTCACTGGGGAAGAGGTGGGCAATTTTGGATGGGGGCGAGGGTGTGTGAGATCTGAGACATTATCAAATCCTACAGTGTGATTCCATGGAATAGCCCTTCTTTTCTCTTTTGTCCCCAGAGTATACGGCATCTTACACACTCTTGTAGGGCAGAAAGGAAGGCTTTTATAGGTTGGTGGAAAGTAAGAGAGCAACTTTTCCGAGAGTACTGGAACTCAACAAGTCTGAGCCTGGAAGCAGTATCATTGGGGAAAGCCCTCTGCACCTGCTATTATATGAGGGGGATGAGTTAAGCTATATTTGTAAAGTACTAAGTAAAATTTTGCTCTGAAATTTGGTGAGGAGGTGCACTGATGCATCTGAGCAGAAGTCAAAGAGAGAGAAAGGTGCTTCTTTCTATTCCTGACCCTGGAAGCAGATAGGGGCTGAGGGGGCAGCACGGTCAGCTTCCCAACTTTCCACTCACGGACTGTAGGATTTAGCAAATGAAATACAGATGGCCAGTTAAGTTTGAATTTTTAATAAACATTTTTTTAAAACTGGGAATATGTTCCATGTGATATTTGGGACATATTTAAACAAAAACATTCTTGTTTATCTGAATTCAAACTTAACTGCATATCTTGTTAGCTGGTAACCCACTACCACGCTAGCTTTTTGCATTCCTTGCTGACAAAGGTCTGTATATTCAAAGCTGTGATTTTTCCAATAGTCATGTATGGATGTGAGAGTTGGACTGTAAAGAAGTCTGAGCACCAAAGAAATGGTAGTTTTGAACTAGTGCTGGAGAAGACTCTTGAGAGTCCTTTGGACAGCAAGGAGATCAAACCTGTCAATCCTAAAAGAAATCAACTCCAAATATTTATTCATTGGAAGGACTGATGATGAAGTTAAAGCTCCACTACTTTGGCCAACTGATGCGAAGAGATGAATCACTGGAAAAGACCCTGAGGCTGGAGAAGATTGAGGACAGGAGGAAAAGAGGACGACAGAGAATGAGATGGTTGCATGACATCACCAACTCAATGGATATGAGTTTGAGCAAGTTCTGAGAGATAGTGAAGGGTAGGGAAGCCTGGTGTGCTGCAATTCATGGAGTCAAAAAGAGTTGGAAGAACTTAGTGGCTGAAAACAACAACAACAATATAATTGTTAAAAGTAATTTCTTAAAAAGGTAAAATCGTAACTCATACAAACATATAAAAGCATATGTCAAAGACTTTTTCACTCAATGATTAATGAGAGAACCAGTAAGATGTCACTACTGGCTCAAAAAAGATCTCAGTACAAACACACACAGACATCACAAAATGCTGAAATGAAATTTTTAATAGATGTAAAACTAGCCATGTTCATGGAGCAACAGTTAATTGCATTCCATTGGACAAAATTAGTTTGCATTTCTATGGACATTCATATACGTTTTATACAATTTGCAATGGTTGTAAAACAGGCTAACAATAATAAAAGGCATGGATAACCAGGAAGGGTATGATAGAATATCCAGTAATCATTTTTTGCCTATCTTCAAGTCTTTCATCATCATTTTTCCTGACAGTGTCATGCTTGCTCCTGTCTTAGAGCCTTTGTGAATGATGATTGCCCTGCCTCCTTTGTTATTGTACTTATTGTTGAAGTCATTGTTCAGTTGCTAAGTCATGTATGACTCTTTGCAGCCCCATGGACTGCAGCATGCCAGGTTTCCCTGTCCTCCACTATCTCCTGGAGTTTGCTAAAATTCATGTCCATTGACATGAATCACTGACATAGCATAGTCAGTGATGCTATCTAACCATTTCATTCTCTGCCACCCTCTTCTCCTTTTGCCTTCAATCTTTCCCAGCATCAGGGTCTTACTGTTGATATCTTGTCTCAAACATCATTGCCTCTGGGAATCCCTCCTTGACCTTAATTGAAGTCAGATTCATGTGTTACATGTTCTCACAGAAGCATATTTCTTTCTTTAGAACATTTAAGTCAGTTTATAATTTCTGCTTCTTACTGAGGTCTCTGATTCCTTGATCAATCAAGCCCCTGTTCTCCCTAGCTTCCCTTCAATAATTATGCTCTGGTCAGACTTTTCTCCTTTCTGTTCTTTGACTATAGTACATTCTCCCCTGCTTCAGGGACTTTGCTCTGCTGTTCCCTGTGCCTGGAATTTTCTTGTCTCTTGGCAAAATGGCTGTCTAGGGAGGCCTTACAAATAGCTGTGAAAAGAAGAGAGGCAAAAAGCAAAGGAGAAAAGGAAAGATATAAGCATCTGAATGCAAAGTTCCAAAGAATAGCAAGAAGAGATAAGAAAGCCTTCTTCAGCAATCAATGCAAAGAAATAGAGGAAAACAATAGAATGGGAAAGACTAGAGATCTCTTCAAGAAAATTAGAGATACCAAGGGAATATTTCATGCAAAGATGGGTTTGATAAAGGACAGAAATGGTCTGGACCTAACAGAAGCAGAAGATATTAAGAAGAGGTGACAAGAATACATGGAAGAGCTGTACAAAAAAGATTTCATGACGCAGATAATCATGATGGTGTGATCACTAATCTAGAGCCAGACATCTTGGAATGTGAAGTCAAGTGGGCCTTAGATAGCATCACTATGAACAAAGCTAGTGGAGGTGATGGAATTCCAGTAGAGCTGTTTCAAATCTTGAAAGATGATGCTGTGAAAGTGCTACACTCAATATGCCAACAAATTTGGAAAACTCAGCAGTGGCCACAGGACTGGAAAAGGTCAGTTTTCATTCCAATTCCAAAGAAAGGCAATGCCAAAGAATGCTCAAACTACCGCACAATTGCACTCATCTCACATGCTAGTAAAGTAATGCTCAAAATTCTCCAAGCCAGACTTTAGCAATACGTGAACCGTGAAATCCCTGATGTTCAAGCTGGTTTTAGAAAAGGCAGAGGAACCAGAGAGCAAATTGCCAACATCCGCTGGATCATAGAAAAAGCAAGAGAGTTCCAGAAAAACATCTAGTTCTGCTTTATTGACTATTCCAAAGCCTTTGACTGTGTGGATCACAATCAACTATGGAAAATTCTGAAAGAGATGGGAATACCAGACTGCCTAACCTGCCTCTTCAGAAATCTGTATGCAGGTCAGGAAGCAACAGTTAGAACTGGACATGGAACAACAGACTGGTTCCAAATAGGAGAAGGAGTACGTCAAGGCTGTATATTGTCACCCTGCTTATTTAACTTATATGCAGAGTACATCATGAGAAATGCTGGACTGGAAGAAACACAAGCTGGAATCAAGATTGCTG